>KZ109652.1:22727-56613 GCA_002116395.1 Ramularia endophylla | reverse complement strand
GAGGCCCTTATTTAACCTTCCGAGCGAGACGGATCTCTCGCTAGTTTATAGAGAGTACGTAACCTTAAGTCTAAGTCTCCTTATCCTCTTCGGATTCTACTTCGTCTATATTAAGAAAGAAGTTTACTAGTAGAGTAGAGCGACGTACGTACGTAGTAGCGCGAGGCGTTACTTCTCTATCGCCTAAGGTAGAGCTAGAGCGGTTAGTACGGGCTATTATAAAGGTAGGTAATAGTCCTAGGGAGCGAAGAGAGCTAAAGGTAATAATAGAAGACAGGGTAGTTGTTAGAGTTAACGCCTAAGGAGTATATACTAAAAGAAGCTTAAAGGTTCTAATCGGAGTACTAGAAGGATCTATTAGGTTCTTAAGGAGTAGAGAGGCGCCGGCCTATTACTAAGGCGACTCTCCTCTATCTTATTAAGTACCGGTGTAGCGTCGAATCGCCGAGCGCGTATAGTAGTTAAGTAGGGCCTATAGTGTTAGGTATATATACGCGCTACTCGAGAGTAATCGTACGACGTCTAGAACGAAGACATAGCCTAATCTTCCGGTACTTATAGGGCGTAGAGATTAAGCGCGTATAGAGTAACTAGAGTAACGTACGGTATCGCCCGGATTAGCGCTCGTATAACGTCGGTTAGAGGTTATATTACTATACGAGATAGACGTATCGCTAGGTCGCTAGGATAGCGCGTCGCCTATAGGATATAACCCGTCTATTCCTATATCTTATATCTTACATCTTACTAAGCGGCGGCTAGCGCGCTCTATATTGTTTCCGGTTAGATCTCTAGGAATTACGATAGAGAGTCCGGAGGCATCGTACTAAATTACGAGCCTAAGCGCCTAAGTACGCTTAATTCCTAGTAGCTTCTAGGTAATATAATAGAATTATACCTAAACTTAGAGCGGGTATAAGCCGCCGAGTTCTAGTGTCTAGAGGTCTTAGGAAATTATCGTTAAGCCTAAGTTCCTAGTTAGCTCTTACGATAACAATATAGAGCTTAATTTTAGAGTAGGTATAAGCTACCGAAACCTAGTATCTAGCGGTCCTAGGAAATTATCGTTAGGCTAGTTAAGGATGCTAGGTCGATTATTAGATCCTCGAGGTAATCGCTACGGAGTCGCTATAAAGGCGATCCGTAGCGGAGTCGATATTACTACTACGGAGGCGTACGGCGGAGCCGGAACTACGCGTAGTAGGCCTATACTATATACGTTAAAAGCTTAGGGGTACGTAAATATGTCGCGGAGTAAACGAGACGAAGACGTATAGTCGAGATAGAGTAAGAAGAGTAAATAAAAACAAGCTAAATCGGTGTTAGACAAGTTTACGTACGAAGTCTAAAAGAGAGTTAGAGAAAAGCTCTACTATATACGAAGGGGTTATAGCCTTAGGTACCTACTTCCCCGTAGCGGAGGTACGGAGGAATAGAGGTAAGCCGTAACACTAAGTTAGCTAGTAGATTATATCTAGGAGGTAGTAATTTAGAAGAAAAACGTATATATAATAACATAGTAGAAAGATAAAAGAAGGGTTATTACTTTGTATCGTTATTAGCGACGAGGGTAGAGAACGCGCCTCTTTCGGCACCGTATCTACTACTATCTTCTAGTAAGTCTACTTCTCTATAAAATAGTGCCGTTAATGAAACGATGCCACCTTCCTATGAATATAAGGGGCATAGTAGAGAGCAAATAGGATTATCTAGCCGTGAAAGGTCCGAAAAGCTTATTGGTAAGAATCCCTATAGTGCCGGATGAGGCATTGCTCGAATTCTTGCGGTCTATGATTTCGGAAAACCCTAGTATCTCCGAGCGTACGAGTCAGTCTCTATCGGTGGGTGCTAGTGCTTCGTAGTACTTACTTACTCTTACATTGAGCTTCTGGGACGGGCTTAGCACGTCCATTTGTATCCGTCGGCCACGAGGGCCTCTGAAGCGCTCGAACGACTTGTTGGTATAAAGCTCTACGATGTCGCATAAGGCATTGCTTAAATTCTCGCAGTCCATGATTTCGGTATACCCCGGGATCTCTGAACGCGTAAGACAGTCTCCCCCGATGGGTGATAGTTGCTTCGTAATATTCTCACACCTTTGCATTAAGCTTTTGTGGTAGGATCAGCACATCCGTCTGTATGCGTTGGCTATGAGGGCCCTTGAAGCGCTCGCGAATGTCCTCATTTATGAGTGCATTGTCTGCCATAGTAGGCAGTAGGTGGTATTGTGTAGCAGTCGATGTCTGTTGATGAGGTGTGTTAGTGTATGAGATAGAAAGTTGAAGTTTGATGTAGTTCTTACATCGTTTGCCTCCAACTTCACTTACTCTTAGATCTCCGCTTCGGTCTCCGCTCTCGGCAAAACAGTCGAAAATTGTTATCAGAGCAGGCTGCTCGGAACAATCGTGAAATGTGAGATGGTTTCGAGATAGGAGGGGTAGACGTTGAGAGGAGAGGAATGATAAAACGCCGAAGTTTACATGGTCAGTATGCTGCGTCTGTATCCGGTTCGCTGACTCTTGGTTTTCACAGTGATCTCCGCTCTCGGTACCACGAGCGACAATGATTGCCAGGGCGGGCTGAACAGAACGCCAGGGCGGGCTGAACAGAACAATCGTAAAATGGCGGCATCACGACACAAGAAGCCTTGATGGTGGTGGCGATAGGGATATGGATTTTCAAGCCAGCTGGTTGACATTTAGCGCGGCCGCTCAGGGCATCAGGCCTCCTTTTTGTGAACAGGAGGGAAACGAACGCGTCTTGTGCTGCATACACCTTCCTTCAGAGAAAAGGGTTCTGTGAAGACAAAGGAGAGCGAATTCGACTTGTGTGGCTTCTTCCATCTTGCAAAGCTGAAAAGCAACGGATCCGCCTTTCGATGCGTCGCGGGTGCTGTGATGGTGGCGGTGGTACGAGCAGTACGCGTGGTCGAGAGGCAACATTTGCTCTGCTGCCGTTGCTGATCGATGGGATGTGCATGAGTAATTAAGTCGTAACTTAGGGGCGGGGCCCGGTGGTGCTGCCATGTCTTCACATCATTGTCTCATTTTTCTTGTGGACCTTTGTTATGGCACGAAGGGCATCGGTTTGTGGTTGAACCTCGGGCATCTTTGGAGTGCTATTGAACGCGCGACAGGGCAGTGGGAAACACATCTTGCCACTCTCTTTGTGTTGGAGGTGGGCGATGCTAATGCTCTCGCTGCACTATGAGCTTGCTCCACTTGCGTGTGCTGCGGTAGTGGCGGCGGTGAGAGTAGTACGCTTGTCCGAGGAAGTCACTGCTGCTGCTGCTACCGTTCATGAGTGGTAGGTGCACGAGTCATTGAATTTATAACGAATCGCTGCTCGCGTCGGGGACTGCCTTGGACCCTCGCCGGCGCGGTCCGATATCCAAGACATGCGAGTCTTTTGTGGGCTGTATGTGATGGGGGAAGACATGATCGACATGAAGATGGACTCTCGCCATCACAGTTCGCGATCCAAGACATGCGAGTCTTCTGTGGGCTGTATGTGGGGAAGACACACTCGGCGTGAAGGTGGACCTTTGAGGATGGTGCTCTGGCTGGTCATTTCAATTTCATGGAAACGAATGCTGTATCCAACCTTCTCGCCCAACTCGACGTCTATTCCTTGCGTGACACGCTGGGCGACAGACACGGCAGCAACACTACGGGGCTGAGTACATACGACTATCTTTCCCTAGCCCTGTGGCAGGTCGTCGAAGAGCACATATTGCGGGATTTGAGTTGTCTTTCTAGACCCCGTCTCTCCGACGAAGACCTCCGACGAAGACAAGAATCTAGCTCTGTTAGTAGAGCTCGAGGAACTCCTGACGCTGCGCATGTATAGGCAGATCGCGGCGGGTCTTGAGAATGCTCAGGTAGCGGGACGACAGTAGCTTTCCGGTAAAGGCGTTGAGCGGACCATCTTTAGCGACGGCGGCCTGTTTGACCGTCGTGCGATGGCGCTGAAGTCCGCTGAGACCTTCGCCGCCGACAGTGGCTTTCCGGTAAAGGCGTTGAGCGGACCATCTGCAGCGACGGCGGCCTGTTTAGCCGTCGTGCGATGGCGCTAAAGTCCGCTGAGACCTTCGCCGCCGCCATTCCCACTACTATTGCCGTTGCTGTACTGTTCCTCGTCGTCGCCGGCGTAGTTGTGCGCCAAATATGGGTTGGCGCGGTCGTCGCTCGAACTGACGCGGTCATCGGTCGTCTTGACGCGCTTAAAGCGAGACTTGCGCGGTTGTTCTTCGTCACACATGGTTGCTGGTCCGGTGGTGGGATGTATCGTATGCCCTATTGGGCATTATCACATCCATCGCTGCCGACAATCATTCCGGACCTTGTTGTCCATAGCCGTCAGGCTCTTGGTCTGTGTACCCTTCGCTCTTGACCAGGCGCGCGGTTGCGTCTCATGTCCCACTAAAGAATGTAGAGGGTGTCTGTGTGCGTAGTGCATAAACGGCCGTGTCTGAGCATGCGGTGAGGCGATTTGGTAATGTGAGCGGAGCGACTGTGGATTGACAGTAAAGCCTGGAGGAAATGGCAGAAACGCCAGCGGGAGGACCTGATAACGGGTGAGCCCATAGATTTGAGATATTGAGTAAACCTAGAGAACTCACCGTTGTGGGCCAGCCCAGGGATTCGTTGGTTTAGGCGGGCAAGGCCCGTGAGATTCGTCGTTGTGAGCAAGTGCGACGATTGCGTGATTCGGAGGACCGTGTTGCGCCAGCGATGTGAGCCAGAGATGGGTAGAGTCGTAATCTCCTTGTCTTGTGTGTGCGTTCTGCCTGAGAGTACAGGAGGTTTGCGCGGGTGCAGTTGCGTTCTTGTAGCAGGCAAGGCGAGGCTGAGGAATCCGACGCAGGGTCTTTTGTCGGTTTTTGGTGATTGTGTTGTTGTTACCGTGATTGGAGATGACAGTCCACAGATGACGTCCGATTGATTGTCAACTTGGACGATGAAAGCAGGGAGCAGAGTCGTATGTGAAGATACGAGACGCCAGTGGAACGATGTTGGACGTGCAGCCGCTCTTGGCTGAACTGTGCCAGCAAACGGGGTTGTTGGTAGAGGTTAATCGGCGGCCGTGTTCGGTATGGGCAGGTCTTGATTGCGCGGTCGTGTCAAGTGTACCGACTCCATAGGCGCAAAGGATCGGTGCAATATGATAAATTATCGTTGCCGGCGTGTTGCTGCTGTTGCCAACGCCGGGCCATGTGGCCCCTTCGGCACTTCGCCCGATGACCACTCGGATGTCTCGCGCTAGCTCTAGCTCCGGAGATCCCACCACCGCACCTCACCACCTCGATAGCGTGTCCAAAGTTCGAAATAGAGGGAGTATCCGTAATGGCCTCCCGTAGCTCACCCCCTACACCTCACACAAACACACCACTGACTTAAATCCACTCCAGATCAACTGGGACAAGGCCACCTCCGACTACGGCTTCGCTAGCGCCGACAGCATGAAAGTCTCGCTACGTGCGACTTACAAGAAGATCGAAAAGGCCGGTAGCAAGTTAGCTGATAACGGCACCGCTACTCAAGCTCCGGCCACTCCCAAGCCCGCCACTCCTACTACGGGCAGCAAGAAGCGCAAGTCGAAGGCGTACCTCGCTTCTACTGGTGGTGACGACGAGGAGATTGCTGTCGAGACTCCCAAGCCGAAGCGTGGTCGCCCGACGAAGAAGGAGAGGTCGGCGGCCAAGGTGGAGGAGGATGAGGTAGAGGAGGGTGAAATTATCGAGGGAGTCAAGGGCGAGAACGGACACTTATGCGGGAATCGCATAACACCACCCTCTCGCGCAACACACACTGGCCTGCTCCAAGTACTACGTCTCCTCCCGAAGCATAGATTTCTCCTCCGACGTTACAAAAGAGAGTGTAAGTGTACATGAAGTTGCTAGAGGTGGAGAAGAGCTTGGAAGATTGGCGCGGAGCCATTAAAGCAGCAGGCAGTAGATTGGGCTCGAAGTCGGTCCAGAGGAGCGTCAGCATGTGGAGCGGGTGTATTCAGACGATGAGGTGGTGTTTATCTTGGCGGTGGAGCGCAGAAGCCAGGTGCCGGCGATGCGGTGAGAATACCACAAACACTGCCGGAAGAGCAGGCTGCAGCCATCGGCACCAAAACGGAACGACAGCGGGACCAACACAGCTGAAACACATTTGGCAATAGAGTACACGTTTGACTGCCGCTGTCGTTACTGCTGCAGAGAAGCTGGCTCATTATTCTCCTGCAAAACTCCCCGTTGGTATCATTCCATCTATGAGTAAGGTGCAGCTATATTCACTGTTGCAACGCTTGCGCACGCATTCATACCTTGAGCAAGCCGAAGAAAGCACCTACGCTAGTAAAGCACGTAATCGCTGATGCTGAAAGAAGGGCGAGAGATCTAAGAGCGTTTACTCCTCGTCCTCATCCTCGTCAGCTTCAGCGGCATTGGCCTGCTCCTGGAGAGTTGTCAGCAGGCATCAGCGGCAGATCAAGGATGCGCACCTCAGGATGTCAGCGGATGGTCAAGCGTGAGGGATGTTGGGGGTGTGGAAAAATTCGCATCAGCGCCGGGGCTGCCGACGAGCGCGACGCGATCAAAGTTCAGCGAGCAATGCACAGCCGTTAATGCCCAACGAGCAATGCACAGCCACCAATGTCCCATCCATAAGTGCAACATAAACGATCATTTCAAGACAATCAATGCCTACCGGCCAGGAGCTGCTGAGAAGAAGGGCCAAAGAAAAATCGAAAAGAGACTACCACATCGCAGAATATGTAGATTGCCAGCC
This sequence comes from Ramularia endophylla, assembly GCA_002116395.1. Lineage (NCBI taxonomy): Eukaryota > Fungi > Ascomycota > Dothideomycetes > Mycosphaerellales > Mycosphaerellaceae > Ramularia > Ramularia endophylla. The sequence goes on along the minus strand of KZ109652.1, from coordinate 49,834 downwards.
AAGCAGCGCGTCAAGATCATGTGAACAACATCAAGCGGTTGTCGAAAAAGAGATCCGACTAACCTTGAGCGCAATGCATCGGAACCACGGTAACGATTGAAATATCTCCTTGAATGCAGAGAGTGTAGGGAGGCTACTTACGCAACTTCTTAGGAGGCAAGAGATCAGGTCGCAGATACACCGTATAACTCTGGGCCGAAAGTACCACCCTCTCACAATAAGGAAAGGACTGGAATCACGCACCAGAACCAAGTTGGACAAACCTCAGTACATCCAGTCAAGACTCCTCGAAAAAGGACATCAAACGGGCCAGACAACAGCGGGAGACCCGTTCGAGAAGACCGCCATCACATTGCGATACCGACGATCAAAACTTGGAGCAAGAACCATTGCTTGTTTTTCCCCCGTTTTGGCCCGGTGCATCTGCCACAGTCATCGAAGACCCAGTTGTCATCTCCGCATTAGATGTGTCTGAAATTGCCGAAGACCTGGAAGACGTTGACCTGGACCGCAACGTTCCACCAATCCCGAACGAGGACACACCCATAGAGGACGCAGTTTCGGAGATCCCGGCAGATGAGAACTTCCTCGAGTTGGGCAGTGACTCCGAGCTGGGGATGTCAAAGACGGACCAGGAATACTACAGCAGTATGGCGCAAGACTCCGACAGACCAGGCGAGGCACAGAGGCGTGAGACTCGCAACGTGGAAGCGCGTATGCGACTTTGTTGTCGTGAGTAGTTATCCACTCAGCCTGCATTACAATCCTGTGCTCGACGGTCAGCAAAAGCGCATCGCAAATTCGCCTGTCCGCGGATACGCTGGCGCGTCAATCCGCCACATGCAGTCATGCTCCCTCACTATCCTCTTCTGCTCTGCAATGATTTCTTCCTGATTCGCGATGTGCCTCTCAGTAATCTTGGCCTGTTCCTCCATCTTACTCATGCGGTCATCGATTGACCCGCCATTCTCCACTGACCCTGCTTTGACATCTCACAAGGCGGAGAAAGGGAACGAGGGCGATATAGTCGGGCAGCTGGCAAAGCTGTCAGTTTCGGCCGCAAGATAAGAAGGAGTGCACCCTGTGGAACATCGCAAAACAATATTTCTTCGACTGATCTGTAAAGCTCACAGGCAGGGTGGATAGTCGAGATGAGACAAGCAGTGAGTGAGTGGCCTCCCTCTCCTGTAGTCAAGCTGGTGCAGGCGCGGAAAGAAAAGCTGTTTTGAATCAGTGCTCCTGCTTTTACTGGCCGAAGAGAGAGGATGTGGTGAGGCGTCAACAGGCCAGACAGACCAAGACGACACGGAAGTTAGTGCTCCAGGACCACTTGTACTCGTATTTCTGACGCCTAGCTTCCTACGTATGGCAAACGAAGAACAAAGATGCAAGGACTGATTCGCTCCTTCGGATATGATACGCAGTCCTGGCGGGAAAACATACATAGATGGGTCTGAGAGTAGCCAGATCTTGTTATCTGTAGGAGTGGAAGCCCAAACGAACATAAGGACTGTTGTGCGTGTCCATGGGGAATCCCGGATTTGGCCAATGCTTGTTCAACTCCTCCGTATGTAACCAAAGTTCGTTCTCGTGCCACTTATTGTTCTTCTGGAGCTGAGCAATGTCCCGCAGGAGGTTGTGTTCCTCGACCGTTTGTTGAGGCTGCCTGCTCGAACGCGCCCACTTCCGAGCAACTTTGTGTGCACCAAACTCGTCAACGACAGCATCCATGTCAACAGTCTTGCTTTCCACGACAGCATTCTTCTCGACATTCTTGCTGTCCATCAGCGCCGGTGCACCACGTCTGAGTGCTCGAGGTGATTCGATTGTTCCCTCGTCTGACCTTTCCGCGGTGCTGCCCGAGCTGGACGATGGTCTGCTCGGGATCGACGGCAAATGTCTCCCGTGTAGGCTCAGGTTCATCCAGCTTCTTCCTCAATTCCCTCCCTTGCTTGACGAGCGACATTTGCCATCCGGCGCTTGACTTTTGCGTCGGTCGAGCGGCAGGTCCCATAGCGCGTACATCGGAGATAGCATCTAACTCAAAGCACTTCCGAATCGGAGGTTCTAGAGCCCATCGTGGCGGATGCGCAGTTTGATAGAGTGTCGGATTTGGTGATGGCGATACGAGCGTGGTCGGGTGGAGACAAGCGGGCGGGACTTTCGACGACAGTCCGCAGAGGTGCGGCTGTTTGCTGAGTGTTGCTGGTTCGCCGATTGCAAGTGTAGCTGCGGGCCAATGAGTGAGGGAGATCGTGCGGAGGTACAGCGCCTTCACACATCGGAGTGAGATCCGCCAAGTACCTCGACTCCAGGCTTTGCCGTATACAGCGCGGGTATCAGTGTCGAAATCCTAGTCGCACCAATCGGTCGCGTACATTGAGGTTGCTAGGGCTAGATCTTCGCAGGGCTGGTACAAGAAGGATTTTACTCCGATGCGTGAAGGCGCTGTAGATCGCGTGGAGGTAGATCGTGCGGAGGTAGATCGTGCGGAGGTAGATCGTCATCGAGGTAGATCGTCATCGATCGTGCTGCGGGGCGGGTACAGGAAAGCAGGCATCTTTTCATCCGCCAGAATTATTTCGACAACAACAGACAAAGTTCATCGCGGCACCTATTCAAGCGAACCAACTACAGCGCTACCGGTCAGGAAAGCACCACATTCACATTGTTGTCAATGGCGTGCCGGTATATCTATCTTGTTCGTCGCCGATTTCCTCTTTTTGGACATGTTTGCGGTTCTCCAAATCGAAAATGTGCCAGGCAAGTCCATACAATTCCGGGCAACCTTCCACGCTAGACCAACAGGACTGGGCCAGAAACCATAGACCGGACCCTCTACAACATCCCGTCCTAATGGTGTCGCAGGCCGCCAATACCCGGACCATCCACGTCAACTGAGTCGGTATCCTGGTGGTGCCGCACCACACCAGTATCTGAACCATCCATGCCAACCGGGTCTGTTTTTGTCAGCCACGACATTGGCCGACTTGTGAGAATCTAAAGCAGAAGATTACCGCCAAGAGGAGCGGAAAAATCAGTAACATAAGTAGCACTGTAGCTCCCCATATTTTTTCCAACTGCAACAACAACCTCTACTGCCTGCGTTTACGCCAAGCACACGATCAACACTCAACGGCGTTGGAACAGACCGCGGAGCCTGTTGGTGGTCCGGAGGTGCGTGTTCATCACGACCTGGAGCATGTTGTGGATGTCCTCCTACAATTCTGTCCGCTGCATAAACCACTCGATCGTACGAGGGGTCCCCGAGCCATTGTCGGAGACCTTTAGAGCGTCTCGCAGCACATGCCAGCCAGCGTCATCCACCCGCCCGAGATGATACCTTGATTCCTCAATAATGGAGACGCAGAGTGCGGAAAGGAGAAGGAAGCGGGTCTGTCCGCAGGGGATGTTCTGTAGTTGCACGTGCTGGACCAGACAGAGCCTGTGCACTAGAGCGTTCATAATCCTGTCTTTACCGATGGTGAAGACGAATGGACAGCGATGTCGAGTTTCTCATCTATATTCGCAACAGTCTTGGATGACGTGGGCCTTGGTTGGAGACTATCAAACGAGCCGCAATCAATGGCGGGAGTAATACCTCTTGATTGACTCGGCAGTCTGAGCGCCCAAACACCTTGTGATGGACAATGGGCGTACAGATGGAAAGGGCCGCAATGGCAGGAGCCCTTCGCAGCGATAGAGAGTAAGTCTAAAGCCTCCGGCATCATCAGCATCTCCAAGTGTACTGATATCGCAGGATAGCCATTGGCCACCGTTGTATGGATTGGTGGATGAAGTGCTTTGGTCAAACCGGGTTCTAGCACATGAGCCTGGGCTATCTGTGATAGCAAGAATATGGACATCGTTGAACTTACACCATTAGACATGACATGATGACATCTGAAAGAGTGACATCAAACTGCAAATAGAAAGCAGGCGGCTTGGAACTCCGGGAAAAGGTTCCCCCAATGCATACCCCAGACTTTGGACCTCAGGACAACGTGCAAGATCGTCGGGAGAACAAAGTAGACTGTAAGCTGCCGGTCTCACAAAGAATCACTTGGATGAGGGCGACGACACACTCCGGCTTCCCCATCACAGCAGGCCCATTGCACGGCATCTTGTAATGCCTTAACAAGTTCATCTCAAAACTGGCAGTGTTTCTTCTAGAAGATCCGAGTCGTGAACGAGTGAATGAGCCAGCGTCGATGACCCTGCAATGATCAAGGTGCCAACTAGCGGTTTATGAGAACAAGCTTGTTGAAAAAATGGAAGGACGCCACATGAGTATCAAAGGCCTACAAATGCCCAAGTTTCTGCGATGCCTGTGTCTCCGAAGGCTTGCCGCTGCCATCTAAACATCATCTGGTATAACGACACCGTTCTGTTCGTAATCTGGCGTCACATCCTCGCCACTTACCTCCATAGACTCTAGGAGACATGCGGCCTCTTCGTACCCCGCGACTACCTCCTTCTCATGCGCACCTCCGAGGGTCTGTTCCTTCCTTTATCCAACAAGTTGGGGAAGTCTGCGGAGCAGCCAAGGAAGAATGACGTAAGCGTTCAAGGGTTTGAGTAGGAGATAGCCCCGCGAGACTTTCCTCTTCTCCTTCTAATAGGCCTCTCTTCTCCTTCTTCACGAGAACTACATCCTGGAGAAACTCAAAATCTTCGTCCTCTCGATCCTGCAGACTTTCGTCTTGCGCTTACTGGTAACGCTAATCACCACGGGCGTGAAAGCTTCAGTCTCCGCAACGCTTCCATCTCCTGCTGCAGAGGGCTCTGATTTCTCATCTCCCTGGTCCCAGTCGAGTACCTCCCGGTCGTCTTGACTTTACAAGTATGTCAGCCGTGCCAGTGACTCGGAATATGCGCTCAGAGCGGCTATGTCAGTCGGAGCGCACGTCATCCCGGCTACCTCGTCCATGACCCAGGAAACCCGCGGATACATCTAAAAGTTATTCACATCCCGAATACTGTCCATTTCTTCCCGATTTTGTCCCAACACTGCCTCACCGACAAGAAAGGATTGTTGCCGTGGTCACTCAGCGATCCAAGCTTGTCCAACCTTTCCAGAGCTATGTTGGCGCTGTCTGAGCGCGGAACGACGATTCCTGGGACCGGTATCAAGAGGAGTTGCGCTTTGGCAGCGCTGATATAGACGCAGAACGTCCGTCTGTGAAGCTTGCTGGAGAGGACAAACTCCATATTCTTCAGCTCATACATAGGCAGACGCGGAGCTTTGATCCGTGTGATGGCCAAGATGTTTGTGCTGCGCGTAGACGCGCCTCGTCACATCATAGGCGCTGTCCGCAAACTCTTCGCCACCATCTACATTCGTATTGTTAACAAAACTGTCAAGCGACTTTTCAACAGCACGGAGAATTCTAAACTGGCCGAGATTATCGCAATCCAGTGTTTTCTCATTTATCTCCTCCAGCGGCGCATCTTCTCCTCAGGACCGTAGCGCCCATACTCAGGGGCAGCCTGGTCGCGTGCCGTGTTCCATTATCTCTACCAAATCGAGCGTTCTGTAGAGGCGCTTGTGAAGTTTGTCTGCGAATTGAAGGCTTGCTGCCGATTTGTGCTTTTTTTTTCTTCTTTAGGCTATTTCTGATGTCGTCGTTTCCTTGTTGTGCCCGATGGATGAGTCAGCATCTGCACATGAGATGAAGTTTTGCAAAGGCATACTCCCCAATAAACTTGCCACCATCCCTCATCCTTCACGTTCAACTTGACCCCGCGGATAGGGAGGGATACTGCGGCCGCTGTACCTTCGTGTACTACGGCTACTATGGTGATGCTGCTTTGGCCGTGGATATTGCATCCATGCCGACTAACGTACTATCAGGCCAAGCTTCGGTGCCTGATTCGGCCGAAGAACAGCGCCAGCGCGCGGTTCAGCTATCGCAGCTGCGCCACCACCAGCATATGGACCACATCCGCTGGCAGCAGTAGGAATTCGGCGCCCGTATTCAAATGGTCGTACCGCTCATAGTCCCGCCAGCGCCCATACCGACGACTTCTACCGTTCTCGCTGTACTGACCACGCCGGCGACTCTCGCAATCCCCGCTCCCTCACTCGACTTCTCGGGCATAGCCTCCACGAAGCATGCACCATGCACCGGTCGCTGCTCACAGTGGCAGACCGAGGTGCACATGATGCCACAGGCAGGAACAGGACGAAGTAGTATGCGCATGCGCCGAAGCACTGTCGCAAAAAGCTCGAGACAGGCAAAGCGACCAAGGCTGAGGAGTCGAAGCGCAAGGGCGAGGCCAAGGCTAAGCAACGATGCCCTGAAAAAGCATGTGCTGCGGCAGTTCAAACGTGCACATATGGGCGGATGGAAGGGAGCTCAACAACTGTGTACGTTCAATGAGTGGGTTGGTGTATTGGGTTGGACATATGACCAACAACCAGTGCATGCGATGCAAGAAGATTGTGATGCGGCCGATTGCCGTCGACATGCGCAGAACAGCATACCGTAGATCTTTTGAAACAGAGTGTCAGAAAGGAGGCCATGATATTTGGAGTAACAATGCTGTAGATCTTTTGAGTTAAGGCCTCAGAATGAAGGCTATGGGACAGATCATCAAGAGGGGAAGTGAAGACGACGGAAAGAAGTTGTACGAAGATGGCTCTTGAATTTGCAACAAGCATGGCTCCCACCTCCCGACTGTAGCACGTCCATCTTACGATCGACCTCGTTCATCAGGTAGATTTGAGCCGTCTTTGGGTTCAAAGGAACATCTTTCGTTTGCTGCAAAACATCACCAACGCTTGCAGTGCCAGCATTCACGGGAACCCCTCCCCGCTCGAGAAAGGAAGTCAAGAAGGAGGTTGAAGGGTAAGCTGAGCGAACTGAGGCATTGCGAAAACAACGATAGGGACATGGTCGCAAATGGAAGGTGATTTGGTGTATCGGGTTGGACAGATGGACGAACAACCCGTGCATGCGATGCAAGAAGCCCGACACGCTTTCTCCATTTTGACCATTGACCATTGACAATTGTTGAAAGGCTGGGCGGTTTGGGTTGGTATATCTAATGATGGTATTGCTCTGGGAATCATTGAACTAATGATGGTCTGCTCTGGGAATACACACAGCCTGTTTCGCCGTCATCCTGAGGAAGATGCGTCCTGTTCCTTCCAAGCTCTGCAGAGGATTCGGAGCCTCATGAACCCCGGGGAAGTTGCAGTGTTGTTGCATACTTCTTGACTTGATTGCAGCGTTGTTGCCTACGTCCTGCGTCGGTTGGTGTTGCTACTTCCAAAGATGAATTTACGTGATTACGTCAGAGGTCGAAGATTCTTCCAAGTTCTGTGGCGCGTCTGGGAAGGAGGCAAGATGCAATCCGAAAATGCTCGATTGGCAACATTGAGGTTGCGAGCGAGGCTACAGGCGGCGCTTTGCTGTCGTCGATCTACGTGAGTCTCTAGCCAGTGCCAATTTGATATATGTGGAATTGGACGAGTGTGTACTGTGCAGCTGCCAATTTGCAGCCTCAGAGATGTCGTTGAATTTGGATGTTTACCCCACCTTCTGGACCCACAGTCATTTGACCCAATTCTCGCTTGCCGTGACAACTTCACGCTTGCCGCAACAACACCTTATCACCTTCCTCACACACCCGTAAACGCGCTACCCACCATGTCCTTTCCTCTGCATGAGCAGCAGTGGCAGCAGGTCCGAAGATGGCTTTGTTGTCATGCCACTTCGACTGCCCATCTCTCCCATCCTTCATCTCTCTCATCCTCTTATCTTCCTCTCACCACCAACCATCCACCCCAATCATTCCACTTCACTCACTCACTCCCACTGACGCGGCCACAATCAACGCACTCCATTCATTGCATTCTCACCGGTCGGCGCTTCAATCCACCATCACGTCGCTTACCGGCGTCACTCCAAACATCACACGGTATTCAGTGGACCCAATCCATCTCTTTTGATCCGCCGCTGACATCCATTCATCCAGATCTCTCACCCGGCTGTCTGCTGCCTCACGGCAAGCATCTGCCACCTCTCACCGGCTTGTCTGCGTCTCACGGCGAGAACCTGCCTTCACTCTGAACGTCACACGGTATTCAGTGGACCCAATCCATCTCTTTTGATCCGCCGCTGACATCCATTCATCCAGATCTCTCACCCGGCTGTCTGCTGCCTCACGGCAAGCATCTGTCACCTCTCACCGGGCTGTCTGCTGCCTCACGGCTACAACCTGCCTTCAACATGGCGTCACGTCATGTCCTCAAGGCTGAGAAGCCCAAGGTCCAGCAGAAACTGTCATTGTATGTGCCATTCGACATCCCTCTGCTTCATGCACTGACATTCATCTCTCAGCCACCGAGCTCCCAAGTTCCCTCCGCAAGGCTCAGTTGCAGGGATCAAGAGGTCCGCATCGGTGCTCTCCCAGTCGTCTCCAGTCGGACGCTCATCACAGGCTACTGCTGCACCGGTCCCGGTCCACTCTGACGACGACGACCTGCCAGCTGCTCCGGCTACGACACGTCGTCAAGCGGTCTTCGATGCCGTTGCAGAATGGCGTCGTGATCATCCGCTGGTGATGGGCTCTGGACCAGCAACGACATCACAGGCTGCCGGTACACAAACCAATCCGTTCTCGCTCGTCTCTGACGACGATGACCTGCCAGTTCATGTCCCGTCCACGCCAGTCAATCCATCGGGACATGGGCTGCGAAGCGTGTACGCCATGGACACACCCGATGGCATGGTCCCAACTTCGCCTGCCAGCTCCTCAACCATGTCGTTCCACACGGCGCAGTCGACCGTGGCCGACACATCTCAAGCCCCTCGTCTGCCGGCCTCCGCCGACACGTCTCAAGCTGCATCTCAATGTCCTCGTCTGCCGGCCTCCGCCGACACGTCTCAAGATGCACCTCACGGCCCTCGTCTGCCGGCCTCCGCCGACACGTCTCAAGATGCACCTCAAGGCCCTCGTCTGCCGGCCTCCGCCGACACGTCTCAAGATGCACCTCAAGGCCCTCGTCTGCCGGCCTCCGCCGAGAACCTCAAGGCATCACTGATTGCTGCCCGGTCGGCACAGGCCGCCCTCAAGTCTGCTAGGCTGGCCAAGGTCTTCTCATCTGGTACTGCACCCAAGTTCGACATCGAGGACTCATCAACCTGGCCAGCCGAACCCGACCCGTCCATACTGCGATGTGATGATCAACACTACGTCCCACCACCAATCAATGGCCTCGCCACTCGCATGTTCCAGCTCATCCATCAGAATGCTGGCCCAAAGAACCCCATGCTGGAGAAGGCGTCCGCACTGCTCAAAAAGCATACCGAGCTCAAGGTCTGGAGAGCTATCGACAGCCTGTCTTGCTCAACCCCTGGTGCGAGGTATGTCGCCGATCATGTCGAGGCCCACACCGATGTTCCATCGCTGAGGGCTATGCTCGGTCGGATGGTGCGTATGAGCGCCTGGGTTATCTACCTGAACGTCATGACCCTCAAGCACGAGGCTCTGCACACCATCCCCGGCATATCTCAGGACCCTGCTCACTGGGAGGCCTTCGACGCGGAGTTCAAGAAGACAGACCAGAGCACAGATGAGCTCGTCCGCTGTCTGTTGTCGGTTCCATTCACCGACCCATCTCAAGGCCCTGGTCCGCTGGCCTCCGCCAACAACCTCCAAGGTGCTCGTGTGCTGGCCTCCGCCAACAACCTCCAAGGTGCTCGTGTGCTGGCCTCCGCCAACAACCTCCAAGGTGCTGCTCCTGTCAACGCCGAGACCCTTCTTGCGTACCTCGTCAGGAACTACGGTGGGTCAGCCAACGATGGCAACGACAGGTTCTTCACCCACTACACCGCCCTCACCGCTCAGGATGTCTCCACCAAGTACAGCCACCACTACGCCTTTGCACGGCACCCTGACTGGCAGAGCCACTTCGTCGCCATGTATGTCAACCCGCTGTACACTGAGGACATGTCAGATGACGAGTTGGTGGTGCTGCGATGGACCTGTGAGATGTACACCATGCTCGATCATCAGACACTGCCCCTCCCATACCTGGAGTTCTGGTTGTCGCAGCCTCCGAAGCCGCTGTTCGGTGATCCTCAGCCTCCACTCGACATCCCGGCCATCAGGACGCCATGGATCGGCACCAACAAGAAGGCTCCACTGCCTGTGTGGGACATCATGCACCGTGGCACCTATCGACCTGGGCCACATGATCTCGCGACCGTGGCGGAGCATGTCAAGCGGTCCGACCCCCATCCAATCACTCAGGACTTCTACTCTGACCCTCGTGTCCCACCCATCCAGCACGAGAAGAAGCTGGAGTCATTTTCAATGCGTCATGGCTTCGACCTTCGTCCCACCGACTTCGCCGTTCGCTCGACTGGCAAGCCCAACAGGATCCCAGTCGCATTGGACGTGACCCGCGTCACGGAAATGGACCCGGTCTTGCTGGAGCGTGCAACACAGCTGGACCTTGCTGGGTTTTGAGTCACCACGTCTCTCCAGCTGGCCCTCGAGGCTGAGCCCACACACCTCAACGTCTTGTGTGCTGGCCTCCGCCAACAAATCTCAATGCCCTCGTCTGCTGGTCTCCGCCAACAAATCTCAACGTCTTGCCTGCCGGCCTCCGCCGACAACGCATGGCTCGCGTCATCATCCATCCACGCCTCGCTGGCGTTCTCATCCATCCACGCCTCACTGGTGGTCATCAATCCCTTGGTCGCGTTCTTATTCATCATATGCTGTTATGATGAGGTTGCTGGTACTCGGTCTGAGTTAATGAGGAGGTTATCTGATCACAATGTATATAATCTTGTCAATTGTATGATACAATGAACTGTCTTGCATCACATCCTCACTGCCTTCCTCCATGTTCATGTTACCACTTGCCGTCACTGACAACTTCGATCATCGTGACGACAACATCACCACTCCACACTCCTAATGCCAACTCGGTCATGAACAACAAGCCGCGTCCTCATCAACTCCGCTCACTCGTTGGAGGTCGTTCGTCGCTACTGCCACCCCTCAACCGTTCTCCATACCTCTGCCGTTCGGTTATTCTCTCCTACGCCGTCTCCACCGCTCTACGCTCCGCTCCGCCGCACAGGCTAACACTCACACCATCTCGCATCCTGCAAGGCGGACGACACCTACAGTCGCTCATGCGGCTGTCGCCTGGAAGCGATTGTGCAAATCAGAGGAATTCCAAGAAAGGTGAAGATCTTTAATGTGCCAATGGAGTGTTCTCAAGTTGATGTCCGGTATATGACGGTTGCAAACTTGAAAAGCACGACTCCTACGACGAGCCCTGGACGAAGACAAGACGCGGCAGGCAGAGCAGGGAAGAGAGGATGTTGCGTCAGCCATGGCGGAACTGGAGCCAGATACCGGCTCCAAGCATTCTTCAAAAGCACGGCTCCAACCAAGCTTGAAAAGCACGGCTCCCACGACGAGCCCTAGACGAAGACAAGACAAGACACGGCAGGCAGAGCAGGGAAGAGATGAGGTCGCGTCAGCCAGTCATGGCGGAGCTGGAGTCAGATACCGGCTCTAAGCAAACTTCAAAATCACGGCTCCAACCAAGATTAAAAAGCACAAGACAAGACACGACAGGTAGAGCAGGGAAGAGAGAATGTCGCGTCAGCCAGCCATTGGCGGAGCTGGAGTCAGATACCGGCTCCAAGCAAACTCTCCAGCTCCAAGCAAACTTGAAAAGCACGGCTCCAACCAAGCTTGAAAAGCACGGCTTCCACGACGAGCCCTAGACGAAGACATGGCCCGGCGGGCAGAGCAGGGAAGAGAGGAGGTCGCGTCAGCTCTCCCGCATGAAGGTCGACCGCTCCAGCGTTCGCGTCGAAAACGGGTTGCTATACATGCGCAATCGGTACGCCGGATGGAGTTAGTTTGTCCCTGGTGACGACGAAACAAGCGATATTCGCTCTCGCATCTTCGCCAGTTGCCACTCATCCTTTCCTTCAGGACATCCAGGAAGGGCCAAGACTTACGAACTCATCACTCGACAGTTCTTCTGGCCAAGAATGGCTCGGTCTGTCAGTCGGTTCCTCCGCAATTGCCCATGTCGCAATGACAAACCTGGAAACCAATCCTACCAGGGGCTCCTCAAATCCATGGCTGTGTCAGCACGACCATGGATGGATGTCGCTGTCGATTTCGTGGTGGAACTGCCACCCTCGAAAAGCCGCGCCGACGGAGCAATATACAGACTACCAGGAGAGCCGTGGTCGTTGAACTTCCACACAGTGCGGTGAACAATCAATCCACGGATTGGTGGATTGGTCAATCCTACTGAATTGGTCAATCAATCCTCACTCTCTCGATGGATGGCAGGGGGGTCAATCCATCAATCCCTTACCTGTGGATGGATTGGTACGGATTGGAAGATTGCAAGGGGGGGTGGTAGTAGTGGAGCCTGCTGGCGGAGGTGTTGGAACTTAGAGCCTGAGAAATGGCCAAATTGATGAGTTAAGTCGATTGGCGAGTAGTTTGCTGCTTCCTTATCTACTCCTTCAACAATTAACAGGTCCTTATCGCCCTTACTGTCTTACCGTCGCTGTCGCCTTAGCAAACGTACTACCGCCGTCTAAACTATCGAAACTTCCTTAACTACCGTAGGACGCCGCAATGTCGAACATAGTATATATTAGCTTTATAATTAGTACTATAAGGTTAGTATTGTCGTCCTTATAAAAGCGCTCTCGGCTCTCTATTGTCGCTGCTTTAACGTAGCCCTACGTCTATTTAATTACTTCCTTAGTAGTCTAACTCTATAAATAGCTTAAGGCGTTAATACTGTCCTTAGATAGGCCATTACGATGGTCTATAACCATTAGGCTAGTTTAGCTAAACTATCGCTCTAGCTTATCGCTTATTAGTAGTATTATAAGGATGTCTAATACTATACGAGCTAACTATAGCTATTTAAGACGCTTCTGCTACTACTAAGCGTAGACGCTCTCGCTCTATACCTTATAGTTAGACGCTATCGACGTATATAGCCGCTACTACTCTTTAGGTGTTACTACTACTCTTACTCGGTCTACCGCTTCTTCTTCTACGCTACTACTATTAAACTCTATAAATACCGAGGGCTCGTCTACGGGGATCTCGGTACGCTAGTAGCGGCGGCCGCGGTATCGCTTAGCTAGTAACTTAGGGCGTAGTAAGGATGTCGCTACTTTATCTATAAAGATGTTAGGAAGTTACGAGTAATTAGCCTATAACGCCTCTATTACGGTATCCGCGTTCGCAATCTAGTTAGGCCTATTAGACTATGCTCGGCGGATCTAGCTAAAGTTATAGCGTAGATGTAGCATAACTAATACGAGATAGATAGGTAAGTCGTTAGTAAGGATAAAGTAGTCGTTAAGCTTCTACTATCTAAGGTTAATGTTCGCCTTAAAGTAAGGCTCTTACTCTAGCTCTATAGCCTCCGGAAACGACTAAGTAACTTACTTAGCGTTGTCGACGCTATACGTACGCTTAACGGCCTTAAAATAACTAAGGAGCTTCTCTATAGTAGGTAATACCTCCTAGATACGGCTATGTCTACTAACGTCGCCCTATAGCTTAATAGTAGTACTCGCGAGCGGCTTAAGGATCTTAAAGTACTCGCCGAGCGTAGTCTAGTCGTTAAAGTTAAGGTAGTCGTTAAGGATCGAAGGGCGATTCTTCTTCTTTAGTAGGTTTGTCTTATAACCGTACTTAGCTTAAAATTCGTTCTAAGTACGTTAGATAAGGACCTATTAATTGTTAAAGGAGTAGATAAGGAAGCGTTAAACTACTCGCTAATCGACTCTACGTACCTTATAAGTCGTCTACTTATTACGCTCGTATAGCATAAACTACTTAAGCGCGTCGCGTATCTCTAGTACGCGTACGATCATCGTAAATAGGCTATTCTATCGCGTATCGTTATCGCGAACTAGTCGGTATATAGTATTACTAATAACTTCTCTAGTAGCCTTACTAGTAGCGATTAACTCGGCCTAAAGAGTAGCGAGCCTATTAGTACGCTAAGTACTACGGAGGATATAGGTAATTACGTTATATAGTTTACTAACGGCTCTACGTTTGCGCTAGAGGATTAAGTACTCGAGTATAGCCTTAGTTTAGATACCCTCGCTCTTAAGTACGTCGTCGTCTAAGTATCCGATTATTATAGCTTTAGCGATAAGGTTAATAATATAGCTAACATAGCGTATACGCCGCTTAACTACGTCGAAGCCGAACGCGCTCGTAAGAGCGGCTATATACGTATCGTTATTAGAGGCATTATCGCTATAGAAGTAGCTAATCTTAGACGCTAGTATACCGAAGTAGTCGATTGTTACTATAATAGTATCGGCGATGTTTATACTACTATACGACTTATAATAAGCCGGTAATCCGAGTAGGAAGTTCTACGTTTTACCTATATTATCGATAAAGTAGACGACGATACTAGTAAGCGATAGGCTATTACGTAAGGACTATAGATCGAAGGAAAAGTGTATTAAACTAATAGCTATCGCTAAAAGTTCGATTATAACTAGTATAAAGCCGTCGTACGCCTTTTATATCTAGCGGCTTATAGTAGTATAGTCCGGAAGCGAGTCTATATAGAGCGGTTAGAGGTATATTAGAAGCGCTTAAAAGTAAGGATTATCGACCTTACGGAAGGTAATATAGTAGAAGACAACCTACTATAATAGTAGGCTCTTAAAGTAGAAGGCGTTCTAGTTCGTAGAGAGACGGCTAATAGTGTCGTTACTAGCGCCTTCGACATTAAGTTACTTAGCGATAGAGCGCTTCTTCGACGCTACTTTACTATTAGCTTAAATAGTACCGCTCTTATTAGTAAAGTACTTACGCTCTATATACTTAGACGCGCTACTTATCTACGAGCCTAACTCGTATTTATACGGATAAGTACTACGAGAACGATAGTAATACTTATATATCTAATACTCCTTACCTTACGAATTATTAACGCGCTAACTATACTTCTAAACCTACGAGTCCTTTTATAGCGTCGATTATACTATATAGTAGTCGCGGAGGTAGTAACGCGAGAAGTCGAGACCTTCGTAGCTACGAATTAGCGGCGGTAACGTAGGCTATTCGACGAAAAGGCTACTATAGTTATTAGTACGTTATAATTCGGTAGGTATTAAGAGCTACGATCCGGCGACGCTTTTAGTAAGGGCGCTACTTATCGCTATACTCTCGATGTTAAAGTTATCGAGTAGGTCGTCGGCGCCTTATAATAAGAAGCCTACGGAGGTCTACGAAGATAATAGACGAGACATTATCGTATATTAATAATATTAGTAGTAATAAATTCTAAGTTTGTACTAAAGTTTAACGGTATACTTAGCGTCTAAACTTAGAACTTTACGGCTATAATAGAGTATGTTTATAGCGTACCTTTATAGAACCGAGTAGCGTATATTATAGCGCGGAAGCGGCGCTTTAAAACGAGCTAATAATAAGGTAAATCGACTAAGTATTAATAGTTTTATAGTATTTTAAAAGATATATAAGATCCTAAGAGTTTAACGCTACTACTACGATCTTAAACTTTAGACGACATCGGATCTAAATATTAAGAATAGCTATATATTACTTAGTTTATATCGGATTCGTATGATTTTTAGTATAAACAATAGCTTAAATCTTACTCTAGTAGGCCCGTCTATAGTAACAAAAGATTGCTACTATAGTTAGTACTAAACTATATATTCTAAGATGTAGAAACATTAAAGTTTTTTAAGTTTACGGGGTCTCCGTAGGGACCCCGTAAACCGGACGCTCCTATACCTAATCAAATCCGTTATAAGTAAGCAATTAGGGTTAAACTAACCCTAAGTTAAACCCTAAATCCTATACTATTCCACTGACTCTATTACTAAACTTCATTTTTATTAAAATTATCACTTTACTTAGGTATCTATAGTACTATAGTATTAGATGTACACCTAGGGGTATATAAGAAATCTTTTCTTCCGCTCCAACCTTCTTCTTCTTCCCCTAACACTGTTCGTAGTAGTTCGCCTACTACGAACAAAACGATAACATCACCACTACGACTAGAAGCCCACCGGCACTATCGTCGTCGCGCCACGGCTACGGCCGCGATGCCTACCTACGCAGGGTGGAGCCACGGCCGCGATGCCTACCTACGCAGGGTGGAGCCACGGCCGCGATGCCTACCTACGCAGGGTGGATTGTCCAATTCACGCAGCCAGATTGGACAATTCACGCAACGAGGATTGGACAATCCACCGAAAAATTCGCGCCTACGGCGGGCTGTCCAATCTACTGTCCAATCCACTGTCCAATCCAGGCTGTCCAATCCACCATCAATCAATCAATCCGCGTACCGCGGATTGTCTCAACAATCCGGACAATCCACACTATACCGATGGACAATCAATCCACCTGCCGGTGGATTGGTGCGATTGATTGTTCACCGCACTGCTTCCACAGGATATTCAAGCTTTACATCACGCACATTGGGGACCGTCAGAATGATAATAGACATAGCAATCCCATTATCCACCAACTCGCGGTGGCTCTTGCGAGTCTTTCGGCCAATTTCATAACTTTCACAGTACAGCCACCGAAAGTGGTTGGCTTCTCAACTTCGCCGAAAAGGCACCGAAAGTCGATCGTCTTGCCGTTCGTAAGATCATCCTTGCGTCCTCTCATGATGCGATGACCATATTGATCTTTATGTGGGTGTAGCCTTTGGAATCAAAGCGTTGGCTTGAAGCCAAGATACCGAAAGGACCACTGTCTAGTGACCGGGTGTCGACTGAGAACGATTCATCTGCTGGCGAATGCCGAATATCCTGCTCTCTATATCGCATGTCGGTCGATCACACCGCTTATCATCTGAAGTCAACATGGAACGCCTCCTCCTTGTGCAACGTCTCAGAGGCGTAGGCTATACACTACGACATTGTAGTCGGAGGAGTTGGATCTCTATTGTGAGAATAATTCTACCCAAGACATCAAAAGGTACGACTCTTGCTGGGAAGGCAACCTCTTCCCCTACACGGGATTTTATAACAGCAATGTAGAGCAACTCAATCACTCGCGTGTTGATGACGGGCAAGGTAGGGCACATGGCAACAATGTATTGCTCGGTGAATTGATGGATTCTACTCGCATCTTGGCCATAAAGCAAATGGGAATATAGTTTTCCTTAGATGCACGGGGTTGCTTCTTGCCAATATTGTATAGCAGAAGATTCTAAGTAGAGAAAATGCTGAAGCCGTTCACCAGCGCATGAAGTTCTAATGGCAGGGAAATATAACTCAGTAATGAGAGGACACCTTACACAGATGAATCCATTTTGATGAGACAACTACACGTAACAGAACAAGCATCCGAGACGAAAGAAGAAGACTAAAAATCTAGTCCACCGCTAGATTCGATCCTTATACAATTATTTACCTCTGAGTATGATGTAAATAGGAGCCACAGCCTTTATCGTATAAGCACACTCACGACTCATGACGATATCCACAGCTTCGTAGATCAGAAATACCTTGGACATGTCCCAAAGGCAGACGATCGTCTAGCTAAAGGAAAAGAATGGCATGCACAGACCACATTGCTGCTCAAAGGCAGCAGCGCCAGGATATGTCCAACGCTGCAGATGTCGAGTCACTGCTAGGCTGATATGCTTGCTGGCCTTTCGCCTGTTCAGGGGGGACGATGGGCTCAGAATTCAAAATGGAGAGAAGTCTGTGCTGTGGAGGGGGGTGACTAGTGCTGCGGGAATGCTGCAGCAAGTGGTGTAGGGATTGTATGGATTGTAGGGATTGTTGTAGGAAGTCCTAATCTAGAGCCATGTACAGGCAGGTTTGTGACCTTTGGTGGCCTCCATCTCTTTTACCTCCTTAATCTTGATCCTGCGAGCTTGGAACACAACTTGAATTCCTGATTCCGATACCAACAATCCTCACTATTCCGCAGCCCTTCAATAGTTGCGCCTCATGGTCGTCTGAAGTCGATCCTGCGAAGACCGAGGTAAAGTCACGCATTGTCCCGGGTGTACACTGTCAATATCATTGCATTAGGTACTCATGCTGGAAGCGGCCTCGCGTCCATTATGCCAATGAGAACATTGCGTCTGAAACAGGCGATACATTGTCGGAAGATGTATAACAGACATAGCGTCTGCCTCTGTCAGGGAAGCCGCAACAAAAATGTACAGACAGGGCGGACGAGAGACAAGAAGTTGTTGGTCATCTTTCACCGAGGCTTATACCTCGTCCGACCACCGGAAACATATCTAGAAAATCGTCAATGGTGCTTTTCGCAAGGTACATCCAGTCACGCCGCTTCCCAGCCTCTGAGATATTCAATGCAGGCTGACAACAAGGAGTGAAGCCCATCTTCTCCGTTACTGCTCCCGAGCTACGGATGCAGCTTGAGTGAGCACTGCAGATCAGACTGAATGTAGATGAATCATGATGCTCGTGACGAGCCCGATTAATACGCACTGAGACGTGAAGAGCATCAGCTCCAAGTTTAAGTACACGACCCTATCATGTGGTCCCAGAATCGCCGCTGGGTTTGGGGACTTGTTTCCGGGTAGTCGTTGGTGTTTGGGCACTAGGTATCAGCGATGCGATGATACCAGGACGTCATCCGGTCGAGCTGGCGTGTTTGCAGCGAATATAGTTTGGTATATCTCCACAGAGTCTCCTCCATGATCAAACGTGCTTCCGTTGGACTGAGGTATCTACCCTCGCCGCGGATTGTCGAGAACCTTTCGCCATCTGATAGCGCGTCTAGCAGATCAAAGTATTTACCCTTGCTGCATACTGTCGAAAAGCGCCTTTGACGTCTCTTCGTGCCTCTTGTCCTCCTCAATGGCCAACGCCTTCATCACCTCAACCGTTTCCCTTGCATCCTTAAGGCGTCCCTGGTACAGCCTGCGCATATCGAGCCTTGTCTTCTTCTCCTTCTCCAACAGTTTGAGAGCTTCTCCTTTCTCCACCTCCTCCTGTTCTTTCTCCGCCGTCAACTGCTCTTTCTCCGCCCTGCACTGCTTTTTCTCTGCCGCCCATTGCTCTTTCTCCGCCGCCCACTGCTCTTTCTCCGTCGTCAAACGTTCCTCCGCGGCCGCTCTCGATTGCTGCTCCTCGGACAATTGTTTCTCGACCTTTGCCCGCTCAGCCCGCTCTTCATCCAACAGCTCCTGTATCTGATCTTTCGCCTTCACGGTATCCAACATCTGTCTTGCACTGCTTTTCGCCGTCTCTGTCTGTACGTTAAGTGCCTCGACCTCTTTCCTTATTTTCGTTTTTTCCAAGGCCAACTACTCGATCATGTCGCGTAAGTTTTCGTCTTCAATCTTTGCTTGTTGAACACTCTGTGGTGTCACTGCCTGCAATTGATTAGCATTTACCAAATCATTCACTTCACCGACTAGTATCGCGTGCTGCTTCTGAGCCGCAGAGTCGAGCGGTACCGCCGCCATGGCCCTCGAATGCTTTGTGAGTGATGATGGCCGGGGAGTCTCCTGGACTACTGCTTGGTGCACAGGCGAATACGGATTTGCGATTTGCGATGAAGTCGAGATTGTCACGTAAGTGATCAAAAATCTCAAACCTCACCCGGGCATTGTATGAATATGCTTTCGCGCTAATGCAGCAAGGGTAGGTAGAGTAGCCCCTTTTGGCAGGTCCTCGATCTGCCCGAACTCAGATCGCTTCCTTTGCGTTGATCAATGCTCAAGGCCTCCTAGAGAAAGGAACCTGAGCTACACGTACTAATCAGAACACCAGGATGTAGTCAGACTATATTGTTCCAATCGTCGAAAACTACAAGTGGCTCCTCCCGTGCTACAGGGGTCGACTAGCGCCTCGCGTAAGGCAGACGCGATGATAAACATTAGCAGATACACTTTTGCAATATCCATAACACCGACAGCAATCTCACGACGTCCAGCCCGAAATGTCCTCAAGCTCCTCTTCCGGCAGCGAGTCGAGTGTGCTCGACACATTCAAAGTGATCGGAAAGCACATGGACGAAGACGGCATCATTGAGTGGACGATCCAGTGGGACTCAGATGGCGATGTAGAAAAAGTTGATGATTTTCAGCTGGAGAGTGCCGAAGGATGGAAGGCTATGGCCGACTTCGAAGCGACGCACATCCCCTCATCTACTGACCTTGAGACAGTCCTTCCAGGCATATGCGAACAGTCTCCATATGCCGCTTGCAGTACTATCAGTGGCTTGATAGTCGAGGTTTGGGAGCGAGAGAAGACTTCCTCCGCTTTCAAAGGCGTGTCGTTTGACAACGCTCGTCCGAGCTTGTTCAAAGCGTTTGCCTCGATGGACTCTCGGCTATTGTCTGAGCTGAAGAGTGGAAACGTGCAACGCCGGAAGTATATTGACAGGAATTTCCGCCTAATGCTTTACAGTCTCTTCATTGAACAGCTAACTGATGAAAAAGGGAAGCGGCCAGCCCAATACTTATTCGAGTTTACCGATCAGTACGGCCGACCTCCCACGAATGTAGAAGGCAACAGGCTTTTGCAGTTCGCTCGCCGTTACCTGACTGACCAACAGTTCGCCTACGAAGTCGACCTTCAATCCGATCCTGACGTAGTATTAAAGAGGGCGGCGTACTCCTCAGGGTGGAACAGAGTTACGGATGGCGAACAGCAGCGTCAAAATATAGTGCTCGAGTTCATCAGGCTGAGTCAAGAGTATCTTGACGACTGGGGCGTAGACAAGATGCTCCAGGCTTGGCGAGAGCTGGGCTATACTCATGACACAGATGCACGCATTATCGCACATGGCAATCAAAGATCGACGAACTATCTGATGGTTCTGATGGAGTCCATCTCGAGCAAGTGCTGCAACGGGACATGGACTAATCGCGGACACCTCATCTACAATTGCATCAGCAGATTGGATGGTGAATGGATGGAGGTAGCACTTTCTGCCATTAGCGGGGCAAACATGTCTTCTGGGCATGGCATGTCCCACTATCCGGCCGGAAGAAGCAACGCGAGTGCTTGGTATCCGAGGTACATCTCCGTCTGGGACCATTGGGAGGCGAGTGCGCTGCCCATGATTCGGCAGAATGTTACCGCTGAGCATGTTCAGCTTTTGCGGGAGGAAAAAGATCGTCAAGCGTTGAGGGGAGAGGTTGAGCTGGAGAAGTTGAGCGTCAAAAGTGCTAAGATGACAGCTGAAGCCGAATTGTTGAGGTTGGAGGTTGCAATGGCCAGATTGCATGTGGCAGTGAGGACGGAGGTCCCACCCGTACAAGGTGCATTCGCTGGCGATGCAGAAGTCGCCGACAGTCAAAGCGACAGCGATGTCGATATGGGAGGTCAATGAAGCATGCTCTTCGAAACGCCGGAAAAGGAAAAGCAAGAGGGAACTTCTCGACGCTAGCTGCTGATGGTAAATCCTGAAAGCATGCCAAAATGTATTGCTACAATGCCGATGGTAGATCCCGAAGGCATTGGAAATAGTGACCCTGCAAGTCAGGAGAGCCACACATAGCAAGAAAAGGTATTTGAAAGAAATTTCAAGATCCTTCCCATTGTCTTTCTTGCGGATCAAGAAGAATGCCGCTTATGTCGTAGGCTCAACTCGCGTCGCTATTTGTATTTGGACAATTTGGACCGAAGAGGTTGGCGGATGGCTGTGATCAGACCGATGCTGCAGCGAAACCCCGACCTCACTCAGCAAATAAGCTCGCGCACTCATGAACTTCACTTAGTCATCAACAACTATCCATCAAACATCCTTCGAGCCATACTCACCAGACGATATGTCTCGATCAAATTCCCCTGACACGGATGAGGAGAGAATGAGATACGATGCGCACAGAGCGTGCTGAAGCGGAGCATACCCGCACGATGAATGAAGTGCATCGTTTGATTGCTAAAGAGAGCACAAGCGTGCCACAGCAGGACGCCATGATGACAGATGATTCGGGGAACATCGAGAATGCCCCAATGACAACTGTCGTTTCTCGTCCCCGGACGAAGGCAACTCCGGCCAAGCGGCTTGAGATGAAGCCATCTGTTGGCGCTTGGCTGCAAATTGGAGGCCATGGCTGCGGTGTGATATCTTGCTGTTGCTGGTGTGACTATTGACCTTGACTTTGCGAAAATCATGACATGGAAGTGAGCTTTCGCGTGACGTCGCGCTAGCCTCCCGTCGACCCCTGTACTACTCGCCGACAAGTATGTTACCTTTGATCAATAATTGACAGACTCACCACTGTACTTTCACCTGGCCTATTTCACCTAACACGATGTCGTCTCAATCAAATTCCCAGAATACGGACGAGGAGCAGAGTGCATTGGGCCCGAATTGGTTCGCCAACAAGACGGCGGAAGCCAAACAACGCGGGAAGCACGCTGATGAGAAGCATTCCCGCCAGATGGAAGATGTAAAGCGTCTGTTTGCTAACAAAAGCACAGCCGCACCGCTGCAGGTGATCAGTAGGGAATTGCGAATGACAGATGCTCCTGTGGACGACCTCCGAACGACAGATGCTCAGGTGAACGACATTCATATGACAGATGCTCCGGTAGACAACGACGTCCAGACGACGAATGTTGATTCTCGTCCCCGAGCGAGACCGAGGGCAACTCCCGCCAAGCGGACGGCAAAGTCACCACCCAAGACGCACCCGAACAAGCGCACATCTAGCAGGGTCGGAGGCCTGTGGGGCGTGCCCACGCCTGTGATGACGCCACCAGGTGCAGTACCTGCCCGGAACCTGTTATCGGCAGAGTCTTCGCGGGGTGTGCCGCCCACGGCGGAAAACGAGAGATGGCCCACTGGCCAGGACGTGAAGTTGCTAATCGGGGGAAAGGCAAAAGAGATGTCCGAAGTCTTGTCTGATGAGGATGAGGATGCGGTGACTTCGTCGCTCACGCAGTACATCGAGAGCATAAGGAACAATGATGAGAGCGCGGAACGAGCAGAAAAGTGGATGACGGACGAGAAATGGGCTGACTGCTGTATGCGAAGTGTGTGCCATGGAAAGAAAGCCAGCACGAAGTGGGGTGGTGTTATGGACGATGATATGGAGCATGCATGCAAGACTTGCCCGAACACGTACGGAAAGGGTCAGAGCAAGAAGGCAATCAAGAATCCGTGCTTGCGCATGTGGTGTGCGGATCCTCAATCGAAGCCGATCTTGGTGTTGCTACCAGACGGGAAGGAAAGCTTCACATATTGGTTGTGAAAGAACCCGCCACTGCAATCAAGCCTCGCTGGCGATGCAGAGATCGGCGACAGCCAGAGTGAGGGTGACGAGGAAATGGAAGCCTGATGGAGGAACTTTTCAAAGGGCAAAGGAAAAGAAAGGCAAAGAGGGAACTTCTCTGCGCCAGATGCTGATGTTAAATACTGAAAGCATACAAAAAGGAAAAGAAAGGCAAAGAGGGAACTTCTCTGCGCCTGAAAGCAAAACAGACGCTGACTTTCAAAACTGTTAATGTAATAATCATCCAAGAACATCTTCTACTTATCTTCTCCAGAGCCGTCGACACTGATGTGAGTTATGCTCCCTCTTGAAGGGAAGGGAAGCTCCGGAAAGGTGGAGGTTTGTGTATAATGCCTAACTCCGTTTCGATCGCCCGCAAGAGAGCAGAAGTGCAGACCATCGCTGGCTCCAACGACAAATTTGGTTCTTGAAGCGCTTCATCGTCCGCTGCAGTTCCGCTCGCTCAACAGCGGTGGCAACATGCTTGAGTTGGCAGTATCGAACCACGTACGCAACATTATCACCAGCGATCGCTCGTGCTTTCACAGCTGTGACAAAGTGCTTCTCGATACCATCGATTGCTCCTAAATCTAGCAGTCTCACGTTGAACGAAGCTCCAGCACCGCCTGCCCCAAGACCCTGTAGATCTCAGACCTTTCGATGGTTTAAGTGTACATGATCTTGGTTTGCGGGAGGAAATGGACACTGTACAGCGTCAAGAGTCATACTTGAGGAGGGTTTTCACTCCTTACACAAAAAGGGAGTGGACACTTGAGAAGAGTCATGGTAAGCGTTTTCGCTTGTTGATTTTCTACGCCCACCTTCGAGAGCTACAGCAGTAGCGGGAGAGGCATTGATCTCCTTCGCATCTCAATGTCTGCTGCGATACACAATCGCTTGTGTGCGGGAGATTTCGCTGCGAATGGCATTCAGTCAGACCATATAAGGGTGATTACCCAGATCTAGGTCCGCCTGGCTCAAGACTCACAAGCAAAGCCCATAAAGTATCAACAAGCCTCAGTACTACCAAGAAAGGGCTGTATTCACAGATTGTACCCAAAGACATGCCCGACGCCAACCTTAGAGGCTGTTGCTGAAGATTCACTCCAGTCATCACAGGCTGGTTTGGAAGTTCTGTGAGCTGACATACCGAGCTCTTGCAGTACTCACATATGTTCGGAAGGAGAGGTACTGCCCCTGCATGTAGTTGCAGCTTCAGCGCTGGCAGCTCTCGTTCCAGAGTCTTACTTACTTACAGAGTTGCCAATGCGTCGAGGTGGGCTGTATGAAATTGGCTCAGTATAGGAAAGATCTTACAGCAGTACCAGCCTTGTAAGCCGAGACGAAGGATGAGGATACTGTAACAGAGGCATGAGGAGAGAAGCGAACTTCTCACGGCTGGAATGCCTTGGCGGAGCTTTCCATCGGATCAGTCGCTCGTCGGTCTTGGAGGCGTTGGATGCCTTTAGACGAACCCAATCGTCGGGCAGATGGCAGAGATGCTCCAGAGTCACTAGCTCGACAGAACTGGGTGGGCCGACGACGTCCACAAGAAGACAGATCGCATCGAGCTTACAGACTCAGGGCGCTTTGTGATCGTTCTTCCGGGAGTCTGAGACTGTTCCTCTTCCTGTTCCGTTAACCTACGCCCAGACAAAACAGGCAAATGTGCCCTTCGTATGCTCTCCGCTGCAATGACCACATCTCTGCCAACCAAGTTTCTTCTCAGACGTCAAAACGTAGACCGGTGCTTGCTTATGTCGGACTTGAAGTGTGTGCGAAGAGAGTGGAGCTTATCAGGAAAGAGCTCGGTAGGTGCTATCTCCGCTTGGCCAGAGCCGATGATACTACTGCCAGACTTATCGTCTCCGCGGCGGGTGGAGTGGCGCCGCCCACGAGACCCCTTAGCTGTCAAATCGGCTGCTGTGCGCAGCGACCTAGCTGTCTCTTGGGCCGTCCATCTAGCTCGGGTGGCCATTAGAATAGCGATGAGCATCTTGCGCAGACTTCTTGAATGGGGGATGAACACGTTGCGGGGATTGTCACAAGTGATGCATTGCAACTAAGTCGTCTCTTACAGACACACCGCCTCACAATGAACGGAGTCGAATCCTTACACAGAACAGCATTGCATTGCGAAGTGGAGCAGCATCCTGCACAGCGTATGTGTAGTTGTCCATCACGATCTATCGGCCCTCGTATGCTGCTGATCACAAGTGGAGACAAATTACTCGAGCACGGAAGACGACATGCAACTTCTTGTGTTTCAATAGGCGGTAGCGCAAGCCATGGCAAGTAAGCTCAAGAGTGACACCTCAATGACCCTCTGGTGCTCTTTTCCGGACGGCAGCCTTGCCGGCGTCACTTCTGTGCTATGATCAAAAGTTGTATGTCAACACCCTCTGCTCTTTTACCGTCATGCTTGAGCGGTCTGTCCGGCCATGCCTTGCTCATAGATCCTCTGCTTTGTCAATGAGTCTCAGGGTTAACATTGGGGTAAGGACATTCTACAAAACTTTTCAATACCTCGACCAAAGATTTAGATCTTACAGGAGGTATGTTTGGCACCACTTGGTTGTTCTGGGAATGAGATTTACTGTTGTTTCGCAAAAGATATGGCTCTTTCAAGGTTCTAAAGACGCCAGGCTGAATTGGGCTGTACGTCATGTAAGGCATCCATCATATGGCATTGATATTGCTACATTAACTGCAGGTCGTAACTGTTCCTGTGTGCTCGGGTGTTGTTGAGATGATTTGCGTCGTTTCGGTGAAGAGGCACAAGACTGAAAAATCCTCATACTAGCAGCTATGATCCTCCGACACTTGCAACAAACCCTACTTGTAATGGGCCACTCACTCAGCTTATATGAGACTTGGAGGAGAACACGTCATCTGGTCGAATAGCGCCCTGCGAAACGGCAGCAAAAGGTCTACCACAACTTTGGATGTCTGGCTGCCAAGAAGCTTCCCTTACCAGGGGCATTCTTTCGAACGATGCAGCCCCTTAGGATGCTACATGATCCGAGACCGAGGCTCATGCTTTTCTGCAGATTTTCCCACAAAGTAGAAGGAACATCCTAAGAGCTAAAGTTACTCCATTCCAGCTGACTGTGTCGCTCCACAAGAGAAGTGCTGATTTGGCTGCAGCCTCGGACTGTAATGTTTCCCGGTTCGTTGAAGGTCTGCTTTCCTCGCGCCAATGTTGCGGAGGCAGTCTGCCGCAGAATGAGCCTTGGAACCGGGACCAGCCCTGATGATCATGCTTTCTTCTGGGTGCTCTTTGGCCGCTGCCGACTGGTGTGACTTGACGGGTTGACGAGCCAGTATACGGAGACAAGTCCGAGCGGCGACTTTCGTTCGATGCAATTAATACAATTGCTTGCTAGAGGAGCGGCAGCTTATACCCACGCCCCACGACGCATTGATCCAGTAGTAGCCTCTCGACTGCTTGAACTTGTCCAAAGACCCAGGGTACTCACGTTGCTGATTCTCTGCTCTTCTTGACGGTAATCTTCTGCTTTAGGTTCTTCATAAGTCAGTAAATGTTTTGGCTGACGAAAGCCGACGTAGTTGGCCTTAATGGTCCGGATATTTGCGTCCTGCGGCACCATTAGGATGTCGTAGTGGGCTCGGTCCATGGTTCCTGGTTCCAGTCCTGTGTTGAGCAACGGCCCGTGTTGTGAAATTAACCTTGATTGCTTGATTCTTTGTCCAGCTAGACTGCTAGCTAGCCTATATAAGCGAGTGAATGAGGCTGTGTATCTAGGCTGTATAGCCCTGTAATTACCCCTAAACTCCACACAAAACAAACTCTAAACAAGTGAATCCATTCTTAGTACTCCAATTT
>KZ109652.1:0-22689 GCA_002116395.1 Ramularia endophylla | reverse complement strand
AGCCCTGTAATTACCCCTAAACTCCACACAAAACAAACTCTAAACAAGTGAATCCATTCTTAGTACTCCAATTTTCTTCAGCCCGAAGCTGAACATGGGCAGACCGATCCTCGCGAAGTCATACCCCATGCGTCTCTGACCAGGCTTGCCATTGGCGTCGAGCTGATCCTTCGTCATGCCCGGGACCACGATGCCCGCCGACAACCACTGAGCCGAGAGCCATACGCCGTTGGGATCCGTCATTACGATGTCGTGGTACATACGAGGCTTGTTGCCCGTCGTGTCATACCGGCCCATACCGACACCGATGAAGTACTCGCCTGGCTTCGAGTTGCTCGGAGCGGCCTTGGGCTGGATAGCCGGGTTGCCATCCTCACCGATAGCGATGTACTCCTGCTTGTCGTCCTCCCTGCTGGATCTGGTCTCCGCGAGCTCTCTCTCAGTCACGATCGTCTTGTCCTTATCGGTGAGCTGGGAACTGGTTACTCTATCGCGCAACCTCGACAGCCCTCCCCCGGTCTTCGGGAGCGTGATGGGCTCTGGGCTGCGGACGGGCTACCAGGAACGTCAGCATCATCCTTCGCAGGGATCTTAGCCTTGGATGCAGATGGCTGCACCTTTCCCTTCTCATTCGCCATGATGTTGATGTAGTGCGGAACAGTCTGATGAGATTGCGATTGCGCTTGTAAGAGTCAATGTCTACGATGAGCGTGTTGTTGGTCTAGTTCACGGATGTCGATCGTCAACTTACAGTGTGTACGTTATACACTTAGTAATCACCTACTCATGTGAGATGCTCAGCCGGTATGATGCCGATGCTCCATTCCACTTCCCTTCCGGCTACCATACAGAGTAGCAAAGAGGTTACCGATGAGTTTTCGACAATGTTCATCTAGAAGTACCTCGCAGTCGTGACCCACTTCAGCACGTCTATGTAAACGTAAACCCTAGCGGACTGCTCCTGGACAAGCTTCTCCTCTTCGGTCTGGACATATAGTTTGGTTCTGATGCCCTTGATGTAGGGACACTCACCGCGAACTACGCAGACTAGATCGGGTGACATTGACGAAAAGCATGAGACTGACCTCTTAGGCGTGACACCGCATCTGGTTGCCATCGAGCACGTCGCTTCCTTAGCCAAGGCGGGTGAGGCGTCCTCGTCCACGACAAAGCCAGCTGTGATCCAGTTAATGCTCTTCCTGAAGACGGTGAATAGCGCCATCATCAGTGATATCGGTGCCCTATCGTATGCCAACGAGGTAGCTATGCACATAGCCGAGAACTGCTGGATAGTGTGATTGGTTATCCTCGACTCGTCGAATGGCTTCAGGTGCTGCAGATCCTTGTTCATCTTGTATATCACGTACCTTCTCCCCATGCTGTTGGTCACCGCATCCTTCTTGAACCAGCCCATCCTGTTGGTAATCCCGATCACCGTTAGACTCAGCATGAACGAGCTACCCGCCATCTCGACAGGCGATCCCGAGTTCAGCTTCTTGATGTTATCCACAGCCACATCGTCTGACAGGTCCGCTTCGTCATCGATTATCAATCTCCTCGAGGCTATCTCCATCAATGAGTCTAGATCTGGCCATGGGGACCCCTTGCCGATGATGCCGAACCTACACCACATGGATATGGACCTGAGCATCCTGGTCAGATTCAGAGCGAATGCCGATTTGCCTTCGGTACCCTATCTCCCGAACATTGCGATAGTGCATGGGTACCTCTGAGGGTCTAAGAGCATGTTGCCCATTCTCCAGAGGAAGTCCCTCTTCTGTTCGTCATTCAGCGGGAAGAGGAGATCGTTTATCACGTCATTGTCTAAGTCCACCACCGTATTCAAATACACTTGAGATGGTAAGGGTAGGATGAGTGGCGCGACTACGAACATAGTCTGTCTTATGAGATCGACTCTTCTGGTATTCTCGAAGATAGGCCCATGGAAGTCCTACTTGACGACGGGACCACCTAGTAGGTACTCTATCCGCGGGATCATCCTATAGGTATTGATACAGAAGCTGGGAATGGTCTTGCCGACGGCACGACCAACTCTCTACACCATGAGCATGATCCTCGATAGGGCCTTCATGTAGTTCACGGGTGCATCGATCTGGGCTATAGACGCCAACTCGTGACACGCTGTGGCAGTCTGAACCTGAGTCTATAAGGCTACCGTTCTGCAGAACATATAGACGCCTAGATCCCTGATTACGACGTTGCCTCGACTCGAATGAGCCTATCAGAGATGTCCAAATCGTCATAGTGAGGTCCCGACGTAGGGAAATCGTCTAGGAAGTACGTATCGCCAGAGTCAGTGATGTGAACGATCAGGGATAGATCTCCATAGTCAATAGGGAACCTCTCTAAGGTGGGCTCCATCATCGACTCACTACGAGTAGATGTGACTGCTAACCAGTTGTTACCCTACCACATGTAAGGATGATAGCACTGGCGCTCGAGACGTTAGGGACGGTGGCCTATACTAGGTCAGAGTGTCCGCTTAGCAGTCTAGATGTCTGCAGGGTCATCACGAAGATTCCACTAGACAAGCTAGATAACCTCATGGACTCGGGATGGACGATCATAAACAGTTAGATCGAGCCTGACGCTCCCTTTACAGATTCGATAGACGTGGTCAGGGACATATCCTTCAGACTAGGATGTCGACTGATAAGAACGATCGTGACTACGGATATCCCGTTGATCCTTCCCAGTGACGTGATACCCAACTTGGATGCTGATGAGCCAGGGGAGAGGGAAGAAGAGAGGGCACGGAGAAGCATCTCCATCAGGCCTAGCAGCGCGCCAAGAAGCAGCAGCCAACTCGATGATCTCTGTGCATACCATACATACTACCTTCAATATACCGCTCTCAACTCGTTTTCTGAGGGTATCCATGATCACAGGCATGAGGACAGAGATATGGAAGATCCGAGCTGCTGCCATAATGGGATACGGACCCTATGCCAACAGAGGTCCAGGTCTTAAGCCACCAGCCGAACTGCTCACGCTCTGCATAATAGGGCTAGACATAGAGGTCACGACCATCTTGAGGAATGGCAGCATGCCTCTCCCACACGACAGCATAATATCGATATCCATATCCAATGGCGAGTGGCTCTTCATGGCGTTTCCTGACATGTGCTACTTCATACACACGTTCGGGAGGATAGACACTATGTCAGAGGTCGATGTTAGGAGGATAACGAGTCTCAAGGTGATTCCAGTCAGAGTGCAGTAGAGGCTGTGTATACCATCCTGAATGAGATATCGGCAGACTTCATCAATGTCCATAATGGATTTGGATTCGATCTCAAGACACTCGCATGTGCAGGGAGCCTGAGCCCCTTAGTCAGTGACACGTTCGATGAGAGGAGGCTCGGGAACGTCGGCACTGGTATTAGCTGGAGGCTCAAGAACGGGAGCATGTTCACGGACTCCTTGTACACTACAGACAAGAAATCGCGAGGTGACTTCGTATCACTGTCCCTCGACAACATGGCTAAGGAGCTGGGAGTGCCACGCAAGATGGATACCGATTCGATGGCCATAGAGCCTTCCGATGACTATGACATGACCAACATGGCAAAGTACAACACTCGCGATTCCGACATGCACGTGTGGGTCTGTAAGAGGACCACGATGTGCGAGAGAATGTGCAAATTGGCGGGATCATCACGTAGTACCATGTGGGATGCCATAGCCGACAATACTGGGGTGATGACTTCCTGTTTGATGCAGTCAGTGGCTATCTCTAAGGGGAAGGTGTTGGATCTCGGGAGGAATGCCTCTAACACAGACGATAGGAAGTTCAAGGGAGGCTACGTCTTGGATCCGCTCCCTAGATGCTATCAGGGCATCGTGATGATGGATGGAAACTCGTTGTATGGCTCACTCATGTCCCAGTTGGGCATATTCATCGACAGGTGTACGTCAGCTCCTTCCTCAGAGGAACTCAGCTCGAACATAGGAGTGGTTTTGCCGATGGATGCCTATGAGATGGAACCGGACGATGTCATATGGACAGACTCGATCATCATGATGAGGACAGACGAGACGTACATTGGGATTATCAGGGGAGAGGCTACCATGCTCAGCGAGATCATCCAGAGCCTCATATCCATAAGATCGGCCTTCAAAGACGTCGGAGATACCGTAAGCGCATGGGCATTCAAGATCCTCCTGGTGAGCATCTACGGAGCGATGGGTAGCAAGCATGGGATCATGGCATCTAAGACATGCGCAGAAGCCACTACATGTGCCGCGAGGTTCTTCTTAAAGAGAGTGATAATGGCCGCCTCTACGGCAGGCTTTAGGATTATATATAGGGATACGGACTCGATATTCGCATGGGTAGACGGAAAGACTGAGGATGAGTGCTACTCGATGGCCAAAGAGATGAAGCTGGCTATAGACAAAGTGATGGCAGACACTCCATTCAAGGATGTGGTAGTCGACATCAAAGGCAACTACAAGTGCGGTCTCTTCGCTAGTCGGAAGATGTATGCGATGATCTTATGGAATGACACGGAGGAGACGAAGGGGATGACCCTGGTCAAGAAGGATACGTTACCCATTGCCAGATACACTGCCAAGAAGGTCCTCAGGATGGTGAACACATTGGACAGCGTGATGACCAAGACTGTCAATATCAGAGACTTTCTAGGCAAGATCTTCAAGATGGTCATCACCGGCAAGCTGAAGCCCATAGACCAAGTGTCTCAGGTCAAGATTAACTGTCAGCCTCACTATGTCTACAAGTCTACGTCAGGTAACTGGGTGAGCGTCCTGGTCGATGAAGCTAGTGCCATTTTCGATGTTTCTCCGGGGTGGGTCATAGACAGGATCAGGAGCTCCATTGCGAACATCATTCTGGCAGCGAATCTCCCAACGGTTGACGCAATGGAATTCTCCTACTCAGTCTATGAGAAGCACATCAAGCAGACGTCTCGTAGACCTCAATGATCATCGATGACATAATCATGTGATAGACAAAACCGAGATTGTCTATGCTCTAGCATTGGTATGGCACTATCACTACGACATTCACCATGGTTCTGATGTGTGACCGTCTTGGACCCGACTGAGTACTAGAGCATGTGCTCACCGCGTACGATCTGGCACTAGGTGAGATCCTCCATCTTCTCGAAGTTCGCCTGCATCTGAGCAGCCTCCATTGGAGATCTCTGCCACGACTTGGCTGGCTTGTTGACCATTCAATGCAACCATCTTCATTCATGACCCTACTTGAGGTCTGTTGGTGCCTAAGACATGCTTGCTGAGTCGAGATTATGACTTCCTTTGATTGCGTGTTGTAGCGTTGATTCTTCTTCCTTCTCGAGACATGCGATCAGACGCGTTGATGTGACCAACTTTCAGTAGCCTTTTTACTATCGTCTGAATCATGTTTGGCACCCTGCTAGCTATCAGATTCTCGAACGCCAACAGGAATCGTCCGACTGACTATAATGAAAGGCTCTAGAGATGCCGTGGTCTGAAAACAGTGGCGCCGACTTTCATTCTTCTTCCCTATAAAATCGGCGGCAAGACGTTGAGGGAAGGCTGCAGGGGATATAGAGAGACCGTCTCACATACAATTTCCTGTATCATGTGTGGAAAGAGGCACCCCATCTAGAGGCTACTCAGCATGCTGCCACTCAGTTATTGCTCCTTCGACTGCGATGCAGCTTGCTTTTCCCTGGCGACGTATCGAATAGATGCTACAGTTGATGCACGTGCACATGCTAGTTAGACAGTGAGTCACGCAGTTTTCTCTCTGAATGCAACAACATGTTGATCCTTAATACGACCTACATTAAGTGCTACAACACACGACTCGCCGCCTCAAGCTCTCAAAATTTGCAGTGGTCCATCCGGTCAGGATCATTTTGGCACTCCCATATCTGTCTCAGCTACGTCGTCATGCCTCCTGCGTACTGAAATCGGCGAACCTCGCTTGGCTCCAGTCTCGCCTCGGCGGACGTTCCCTATGGCGTTCAGGATGGCGTTCAGGATGGTAAGTCGACAGACAGCCATGGAGCTGAGTCCATCGCCGATAGCTGAGAGACTGTTTGCTCACAGTCAGGGTTAAGTCCACGGACTACGCCAGCGATCGCTGCTGCCTCTTTTTAGGTGGTCCTGCTCCCACACGCCTTCGCTCTGTGAGGTGTAGTTCGATTTAAGAATATGTTGCCGTTGTCCTCACGAGCTTCCGGATCAAAAAGACAGAACCGCGACGGACTGGCGTGTGCAGTAGCGATCAACTGCTGTGTCATGGTCATTCGCAAAAGCTGTTGCATGTTCGGAATCAGCATCGTGAATCCTCCATCTCAGCACCACCTCACTGTTCCCTACAAGACGGAGAGTAATACCACAAACGACCGAGCGCACCACGTGGAGCGTATTTCTCCCACCCCAACTTGCTCCCGACATTCAATGCCACCCTATCATTGTATTCGTATGCACTAGCTCCGACATGCCTGTGGCGGCATGCTTTCAATCCTAACCCTTTCCAAAATACAATGACTACCTAGTAGCCTGTTCGAGAAGAGATCTTGTTTAGGTGTGTAAGGTTCTCCGGGACTCCGACCAGTCATCACCGAACAGTACTCTGCGTTATATACTTCAGCCAACTGATTCGTTTGCCTTCGTAGTCTAGCAGCGAAACATCTAACCCGAGCATTCCTAGGCCTAAATGCATCGAAGAAACTCCGTTCGCTGTGCAGGTAGCTGCCCCGGAGACTTTTGCCGACAACGGAGACGGACGACTAGCAGATCATACGACTACAAGTTCAAAACCCAGCATGGCCAGAAAAGCTCCCATCCGAGCTGTTTAAATAAACGAACAACGGTCTCGTTTCCCGAGTGCTCGGTACTAATCAAGACTAGTAGCACTCACACTGGAGCTCTACACGGGCCCTCAGGGTATAGAATGCATCAGCTATCGACGAAGGGCATACCAGCCACCCTCTGACGATTGACTCTACATATGATGGGCAATGTTGTAAGGCTTCAACATGGCATGTCGACACCACACTAAGATCTTTTGTCTGCTTCTGCGCCCACAGTGCTGTCGATATGGGAGCTTTCAGGTAAGACTTTCGTCTCCCAAAGTCAAGTCGGTCACCTCTAGTACTCTCCCTAGACAATGTCAGGTACCAGAAGCTTTCAGACTTGCACGGTTGCCGGTGACTTCGGAGATGCCTAAGCAACATAGTTCTGAAATTGCGGAATTCTCATATCGACAGCTCTGTCCGCTCAGCGGAGTGTCATCGACGAAGGGTGCGATCTTCTCATATTCACCTTAGCTCTCCATGAGTCACAAATGCCTTCATTAAGGCATTGAGCTACAATGGCTATCCCATGAGAGCGTCACCGAGGCTGTACTCGAGAAAGACGTCTTTCGGAACATGCCGATCTGAACAACTCTGTTGCTCTCTCGTCACTAGCAACAGTCCATAACTCGGGCTGGCGGGACAAGCGACTCAGCAGGGCTTCAATCCCATTAGCTTCGTGCCAGATCGGAGAGCTTCACGAGAATGAGCTGCGCAATCATGCTGAAGATCATGCATTTAATCGTTTGGCATGGGATCTTTGCACTTCAATGGTCATGGTGATGATGGGGGAGATAGTCCTTGGGAGCTGTCAGTAGAGAAGGGTAGCCTCTTGTTGATTGGTCTGATCATGAGGTATTACAAGCTGACGTAGCGAATACCCTCTGCGGTAAAGTCTACCCACTCCACCTCCAGTGCATGCGGGACCTTCAGGTCTGGTACCTTGCCTTGCCGGAGCCATGATGTCGGTCCTGTTGATCAGGTCCCAGTATTGGCAGACTCGTTCACCATTCCAGTCGCGATTTAGCCCGACGATAGAAGTGGAAACATGTTGAAAAGCAAACGAGTGCGAATGATCATCATGCCCTGTGGTAGATTCACCTATGTTCAAAAGTCTTGGAAGAAAAGGCTAAGAATTGGAGCAGGGGTTCCGACGTCCTCTTTGCAATGCGCATGGAAAGCTTCTCAAAATGTAGGCTATATTGAGCGCACTGGTCGACTATGATACAAACGAAACCAACAAGGAAATTGTCTCTGTGAGAGTTTTCGACTGCTGAGTGCAGTATTCATCCGTACAACAACGTTGAGGCTTAAACCTGAAATCGCTGGCTCTGGGCCCAGCATGCAAGCTGGAATCCTGACCCTCTGAGACCAGTAACAACAGGCCGGAAGCAAATGTGTGCAAGATGGCGTAAGGTGCAGGAAGGTCTCAAAACGACAGCTTATGCTGATATTCGGCGAGCACCGTCTTTCCTCTAGTTGAGAAGCCCGCAGCTACAATCCAAACTGCGTTTTGGAAAGCATGCGAGCCTACGAATAAATATTCAAAGCCTCTCATGCCCACGAATTAAGGCACTGGCACGTAGCGATGCAGGGAAACCCAAGTCAGCGCTCTCGTAGCCGTAAAGCTGTGTTCTGGAGCATCGGAAGACACGTGTGTCCACACCGGTCCGTTCTTTACTCTGGCCCTTGTCGCGGCTGCGGTGATGCGTGGTCAGTCAGCGGATAGTCTGCGGATAGTCTGCGAAGACTAGAGTTTGCCGCCGACATCTATCACGTTGTGGAAACACTGGGAGTCCTGTCCCGAAAAAGAAAAAGAGCTCATCGAAAACATGAACGACCATGTCCGATGTCGTATCACATGAAACTAACGCGCCAAACACCATAGTAATGAGGTTCGGCACATCTTGAACCTATCTAGTACCCTCCTCGAATCCACTAGATTGTTCCACGAGGCCGGTCTCGACCCAGCATCCGAGATGGCGACATGGCCTGAAGATCAGCATGAGGTGACACAAACATGGGGAAATGACTACGGTTCATGGAGACCTAATAGTACCCGAAACGCGATAGATGTAGGCAACAGCATATCTTTTGCTCCGATCCTTCTCATGGCCGCCTAGCAGTGCAATTCTGTCAGATTCTAGGGCGGTCTAGTTTCGGGAGAGAGTCTCCTTGGCGCCGGATATGGTGGTGTGGTGTGCAACAGCGTGGAGAATATCGGTGGCGGTGTCCCGGCGTCCGTTGTAGTCGCAGTCAAATCAGGAGACTTTGCTATCTCCATTGAGACCCTTGGCTCGCGCAGCAAACAGTTCCTTAGCTTGCCTAGAACAGAGACTCTCATTGCCAACTGGTTCGATCTCGGAAGGTAGGCATGAATATAGGGACACACTTTGCACCGCCGAGGTGCCAATAATGCTGGGCGGCACCAATGACTTTCACAGTACGGAAGATGCCTCCACAAATGCGCTCTTACGTATAAGCAGGCAAGTGCGTCGTTAGCGACGATCTCTGTTTGAGCATTCGGAAGAGGAGCACCGACTAAAGTGTGGCGTTGTGCAAGAGGCTTGTGTTGTACACGATGCAGGAGCGCTCACATCTTACGATCCAGAAAGAGGTGTCACGAAGTGCCTCCGTGCCCATCACTAGCCAGCCGCTTCCCTGATAGGACCAGTGGCTTGGCGTGGTTTGTACTTAGTCGTCGCGCTCTCGTGCTCTCTTAGACAACTCCGTCCGCTGTACTCGTTTTGATGCATATCGGTTTCTTTGCCCTTCGCCGTCTCTACAAGAGGTAGAGGTAGTCGCTAAGAATGCTACCTATTACCAAAGTTTCATCCACTGTCTCGTGCCGATTTTCCGTGCAGGCGAGCACTTGCAAGAACAGCTAAGTACGGTCATTCTTGTGCGCGTTTAAGTATGACTATCTCACCGCTGCCGATCTCCTACGATATTCCTTATGAATTTCACAGAAGCACCATCTTTTGTTGAAATTCTCACCAAGGAGCTCGCCGTCTGCCCTCGACCATGTGGAAATACACGCTGTCGTAACGTGCGTCCAACCCGTGATCTGCCCTACTCGTGTGATTTGCGTATGCCTTATCGGCCTTCATCTGCTGGCCACAATCCTCCTCGCAGAAGGCAACGCCAGACTCATCGCCATTTCGCTTCCCTTCCAGCCCACAAGATGTTGCATTTGGCGCTCCGATGCGTCCTAGTTTGTGAGCATTTAAAGAAGGGACCAAGACGTTGATATCGAGCACACTTACCTCTAGCCTCTGATCTGAGGTATGGACAGCAACATGACCAACGCAAGCAAGACGTCCAAAAAGCCTAGCGACTACTCCCTAAGCGGTTTCAAGAACGACTCTACGAAGCAGGGTTCTTTTTAAGACGGTCCTTCGTATGACGGTTATTTTCACGACGCATTTAGGCACGACGCGGCTTCACTTCCTGCATGAAATGTATATAATAATGGCATCATCTTCAACCAGTCTGTTCAGGGTGGAGAAGGGCACCAACAGCGTCGGTCGGCAGTCAAAGGAAGATCTCTGACATACTTAAGAGGGCGCCAAGGGAAACCTACCTCCAAGAGCAGCGGTGGCATGTGTGCGAACGTGCTGCGAGGGTGAGGGATACATACTAACCTTGTTAACTTAGAACTACGCTCTCACACCCGGCATCTCAATCGGAAATCGGGGCATACATTACCAGCCTCGGCCAAAACCACGGCTCGATGCAATCAAGCCAGGACAAAATTACAAAGGATGCGGCAGAAGACATGAGCGAGGTACGTAAATGATGTACAGGTGATCTTGTGGCATCGCTACTAGATCTGGCGTCCAGGCACAACGAAACGTCTGCAATATTCGCGACCCTAGACTCGACGCGAAAACGCAACATACCTAGGCCGTACCGAAGCATCATCCACTGAAACTTTCGGCCGCTGCTGTTAGCATTCTTCCGTGCATCCCATCCATGGCGGACCAGCCTAGGTCGACACTTGCAATATGACCCATGGGTGGAGATCCGTGGTCAATATAGAGTTAAGGTGCGGCTTTTACATCTAGGAAGTTGACAAGCGGCATGATTGGGTGCACTATTGCCAGCAAAATGGTTGGAGTTCTTTTGGAGATAGCTAAGGCAAGGTCTAAGACGGCCGCCAGAGTCGCTGTCTGCAATACCCTATATATGTCTGCAAATGCTTCGTTTATGATGTACCATGTCTCATTATTGTATGTCCTCCTACCACAGCTTTGCTGGTAGGTGTGAACGCCATTGCTCTGAATCCCGGCTTCTCTAGATAGGAAGTCTTTACTACGCGTGATACATCCTCGTGGACACTAGCTGAACTGGAATGGCGGACACGGAGCCGACCGTAATATACCGGACACCTCAAGGATAATGTTCCAACGAAAGAGGGTAGGCCAGCATTCTAAGGGCACTCCATCGGCAAATCGGCCAGCTATAACTTTCTTGGAACTTATCTGGTTTGCAAAATCGCTTCTAGGCGGCAGAGACATAAGCGACTGTTGGTTAGTCTGTAGGGGGGAATAGAGTCGGAAGGAAGATTGAAGGGCTGGGCAAACATACATGGAGCCGGTAGTCTCCTTACTCTCTGCAAGGTCGTTGCCTGACGTTGGATCTCCTTTTAACGGACTGCAGGGGCGACCATAAGGTCGTCAACCAAGCATATACACCATAAGAGGTGGCCTCGAAGCTAGAGTCGCTGTGGATAGGTCTATTGCAAAGCAATCTGTAACAGTGCCTAGTAGAGGAGCAATTGAAAATGGCGAGAAGTTGCACGCCAGCACCCAGAAAGAACAAGCAGAATCGCTAGTGACAAGATTGCAAACTATTCAGACAGATGCGAACCAGCAGGCTCGGCCAAGACATACTTAGCTGTTCAGGAGGCTGCCTTTGAGCTTGTATCCTGAAGCGCTTGTGAAGGAGACCACTTTCCAATGCCTAGGTCTGAACATCTCGCTTCATCCAGCCCTAAGAATTTCACCTCAATTTGATAACCGCTTGTGCTCGTCAGAACAACACGGCTTTGATGGTGCTGGCTAAGAAATGCTTACGTCTAAGCCCAGAAACTCTTCGTTGTCTGGCGGCAACCATCTGGACGCGAGTGCTGGATGGTTCACAATTCGTCCAGGACATAGTATGGTCTGCACCTGAGATCCGAGGTGTGATATGAGCTGCCATTAGGTTGCATCGGAAATGCTCTTATCCAAGTGTCTCGATTCCGATGTTGAGGCATCGAAGGAAAATCATGGTCTATAAGACATTCAAACAGTCGAATTCGTCATCTGTAGCTGTGCTCTCTTGCTAGCACTGGAAGGAGAAATGTAACATCATGTACACGCCTTCAACTCTTATAGAGCCTCGTGTTGGGGATCTTCCCTGATGCTTTTGGAGACCATTATCGCACGCGCCATGCCAGTCGTCGGCCGCCGGGAGTAAGTGGACTCCAATCCGGTGAGCCTTCCACCGCCCCTTCTACCGCCAAGGCAGAGCCTGAGCCTCCTCTACTATCTGTATGCCTATCTTATGATATATAATTTTTTTTTTCAGACGTTGTAAAGGCCGCCAATTTGACATGTGACAGAAGTTTTACTAGCGCGCCTTGGCGATTGTGGCTACTTATTACAAAATTGGAAATCCGCGTTACATTGACCAGACCGCCGCGTAGAGTCTACAGTACAACTCTCAGATCGCAGTGGCATGCAATCATACCATTGTGCAGGTGCCGTAATGCCGGCGGACTGCAGGTGTCGTGATGTCGGCGGATCGCAGGACGTGGCGGTTGGTGAAGTGATGTGAGGTGGTGATCGTGTTGATGCGCGTTACTGCCTCCCAGAGCAGCATGCTTATCACGGGCGCACTGATCCAAAACAACACAAGTCTACGATCACATTTTGCTTGTCTGAGAAATTTGGATTAGGGACATGCGCCTAAACGTAGTATGCAGTTTCGCATGTATATGCGAAAACCCCGATCGCCGACTTCTGCTTTGACCTTCTTACTCCCAGATCTAGAGAATGAATTGCAGCTGAGAATTTCTTTCACGCATAACATCTTAGTCTCCAGATCGCACGCTCCATATCACCCGTTGGCCGCACGAGCTGGAGCCCGCGGGCGTGAAGCTGAACGCCAATTCGGTGTGCCTTTCGACTAGCTTCTTCACCACCAACTGAAACTTTGAGCGTTTCCCTTGCTGTTGTCATACAGCTCACAGTACATGAAATCTTTTTCGAACCTTGTGAACGCCGACATTTTAACATGTGATACAGCTTTCACTAGCGCCTTGGCGACTTTAATGACCGCTCATCGCGATATTGGTCTATCGACCACACTATCGGGTAGAGGCTTCTCCGGGACTTTCAGTGGCGTTCGATGCCGCAACAGGGGTTCTAAGATGATCGCGTGTTTTTCGTAGAAATACTCAGTGTCGACGCAGGCGTGCCTAAGAAATGGTCATCGCAGGCCACTAGCCGTGAAGGAAAGTTCAAGCAACAAACAGGCCGATGTATCAGAGTGCCACTCAAGCTGCTTGACTGCTCGGGTAGTAGCATCTTTGACGTTCGAGACCGTAGACTGAGGTGCACTGGTGGCCAACACACGAATCGGAACATTGTAGGATCTTCATCTGCGTTGTTGAAGTGGCGCAACCGCAGATGCGGTCCAGCGTAAATTAGCCGGTTTCAAGATGCAATCGCCGCTGCCATGAAGTCGCTGCTGAGCAGCTCGGTATGTTGTGTGAGGGCACGGAACCATCGAGTCTGTTTTTTGCTCCTACTTCTCACCCCAAGATCAACAACATTGTTGATGAACGTTTGCTGCATCTTGAGGCGCACGTTAAGCACGTGAATTGGACGGCTTGATATGGACGCCCGCCATAGTTTTGTGATTGTTCAGTGAAGAAGCGATGGGAAGGCTCTGATGGTTCCGCGCGATGTGGTCGTTTGACGCAGCGAAGCTTAGCCGCTGCACCAGAAAAGATGGCTGCTCAGACGTAGGTCGACCGCCTGTCAAGACTGCCGGAACGCAGGTTATTGTGGTCCCGCGCGAGGTTGAAATGGACGGTCGTTCAGGCGCCGCTGTTTGGTCTTTTCTCGCAGGCGCCGCTGAAGAGTACAGCGAGACTCCGCCGCTGTACAGAGTGTTGACGGTTGTTTCGGACGCCGCCGCTCGGTTGCTGTCACAAACACCGCTGGAGCACATCGGAGTCGCGTTTCGAGGCTGGCGGAGGACCGCAGAACACTCAATTCATAGGTCATATGCGGTTCGAAGGTTTCTTGCGGTTCAAGAATTCCCTATTACATAGAGAGCAAGTTGGACGATATACTAAACTTTTTGATATGGGACTGCTCGCTGAGTAGCTCTTACATCGACAGCCCTGCTTTCCAGCTCCGCGGACATCTGGCAGCGAAGACCTACTGTTCCTGCTGCGAACGAAATGAGCTTTCCCTGCTGCGGTACCATGCTTCACCTTGCTGCGTTTGCGTTAGGGTGGAGATCATGAGGAGTCCACATGCCGCTCCATGCGATGACAGGAACAATTTGAGAGGTCCTCAGGTCGCTGGACTACAGCGCCGCTCAAAATCCCACTGATTACCTCCATGTTCAGTTCTACCCGCTGAACCATCAGGTCTGCTCCACACAGTGTCAACCCTCCAGTATCGGCTCCAGATATACAAAGCTCACCGACCGACCTTCGTTGCGCTACTCTTGTAATGGTACTGGCGCTTGAGAGTCCTCGCTGAACTTAATGGCGGCCGCCGCTAAGGTTGCCAACAGCAGATAAGGGACCTTCTACATTTAGTGTCAGGGCTACAAGCCTACTTCATGAACTGTTTGTAGGAGCACGCTGTAAAGGCGATGAAATATGTAGCAATCGATGATCATGCTGCCTAGTTGTAGTCCCTAACGTCTGCTTCGCTCTACGCGGATGTCTTAGAACAATGTGCGTTGCTTCTGACCATTATCATGTCGCGGGGCGCAACGAAGATTCGTGGCATCTCAC
This sequence comes from Ramularia endophylla, assembly GCA_002116395.1. Lineage (NCBI taxonomy): Eukaryota > Fungi > Ascomycota > Dothideomycetes > Mycosphaerellales > Mycosphaerellaceae > Ramularia > Ramularia endophylla. The sequence continues at coordinate 7,827 of KZ109652.1, read as the reverse complement.
GATCGACCCGTTTTCCGCGCACACCTCGCTCCGGTATACTGTGTAGATCTCCGTGGTTTCTGCACGACTTTGCGTCTGGCGCGAACATGTTCCTCCCTGCTTCAAAACTCGTCGCTGACTTTACCGCTTTCTTCCTAGAGATTTTCCGTAATACATTGGTCGGCAGAGTCTATGGAGACGAGATGAGTCTTCTTTGACTGAACAGTTGCAATTTGCCTTGGAAGCGAAGATGTATCGGGACTGTTTGGTTGTGGGCAGTGTATGGCTTGGTCTTGTCATCACTGCCGAATGCTAGCGTTGGGTTTCTAGGGCTACCTGCATCATCACGCACATTGGGCTTCGTTGTCATGCTGCACACATCGATGACCGAACGGGCGATCTGGTTTATTCACCCAGGCCTGCGACATTTCTCATTTTGAGGTACTCCTGTGAAGCTTCAAGGCAGCCGTGAGAGGTACTATGTACTGAGAGTGAACTAAGTAAGCAACGGCACGATGCTTCTTCGCCGGAGTGAGTGTCAAACCATTGCAAGCTCTCGCGTCGGACTTCAAACTATTAGCGAGATCCAGTAGGTCACCATTTTCCATCAATCTAAGTCAGAATGCGAATCGCTCCGGCGACTGTCGAAGCTTGCATCTCGCGAGATCGTAGATGGCTCCCGTCTAAGACTTGATTCATTCCATACGTGTCGTAGAGACAAGCTCGGCTCAAAGAAACGGCTAGAAGACGGTAATGATCAACTACGTTGCTGAGGATCGCTTGGCTAACGAGGTTTTCTAACACAACGTTGACTTTCTCCACTTCGATGAGTACAGATCCAGGGAACATTCGCACTAGAAGCAATCTTCCTCCAATTCATGCTGAACGTCCGGAAGGACCGAGAGCCAGGAGATGCACGCAGTCACAACCCTTTGTACGTACAGCCATCCCTAGGAAACTGGCCTCCCTTCTAATTGCGATGCACTTCGTATCTCCGACGAGGAAGTGATGAATCATGTACGCAACATGTGTATCGGACCCGTAACATGAAGGATTCATCCAGACTGCGAGCAATTCCGACAGGAAGCACCTTATGGCGTCGTGCCAACGAGTCCCCCGACCGAACAACACGCACTATCCTAGGGTAGCGGGAAGGTTCATTCTTACAGAGCTTACACTTGCCGTCACTTACTGAAAGAAGGTTGTATCTGCGAGCAAAAGCCCAGTACACATATGGGATCGATTGTGACTCAGACTTCCACCTTCAGGCATTCCAACTCTCTCATCTCCCACTTCAGGAACAGCCCAGGTGCTACCTACAGGCTCTCGGTCTTCTTCGGAGCTTCTAAGACCTTTCTTTTACCTCCAACGTCAGCAACCAGCACGTTACCAGAGATCAGATTTCCGCCGCCGTCTCCAGGAGATCGAAGGCCCGGTAAGACTGACAACAAAAGCTTGGAACACCTGCTCATGGAGATGAGAAGAATCGTTCCTTGGGGAGATGCGTGGTTATTCTGGTGTGGGGTTTGGATGTCTGGGAGAATTTTCAGATCGACGACTTGCTGAAACTCCGCTTAGGTCTTCTCCTCCTGGGACTGCTGGAGCGAATTGCGGCTTGCTACCTCTTTTGATCCCGCCAAGGGAACAGGACCAGGACTATAGCCCGATCGCGGGAGATGATGTCGAGAAGGATCCACTCTGACCTTCTCGCAAGGTAGGTACGCCCTGTGGATGCCTTCGCGGAGAAGTCACTCGGATGCCAACCACATTTGCGCGCCTTCTAGCCCGCGATACATGCTTGAAACTAGTGTGGTGCTGCGAGTGTGGTGCGGTCAACTCACCCAGTCTGTCGTCGACTTGCCGCTCATCGAGTTGGTAAACTTATTGATCCGCTCGGCAAACGGAGAACTCTCCCTCAAACCGCAGACATTCAGAGGCAGCAAAGCCAAAGAAGCACAAGAAGTGGAAGACGAGAGCATTGTCCTCGCGCATCTCTTGCTAGAGCCCGCGCGACTGCACATGGGATGTTGATGCCCAGGATGCATGAACCATATTTCCGTTCGCCCGCGGGTATGAGATTGCACCCCGATCTGGAAAGCCTTCCCATCACCCTCTTTACCAACTCACACGCCTAGCACGCTTCCTCCCGGTGTCTAGCTCGCAATACATGGAAGGTTCCCCGAGCCTTGAAAACGCCAACAGTTTAGCATGTGACAGAAATTTCACTAGCGCGCCTTGGCGAGGGTGAGGACTGCTCATTGTAAACCTGATTGTGGGTGCAAAACCCATCACACCATCGCCTCAGAGTCTTTTCGTTGACTTTCAGCGTCGTTCGATGCCGCAAAGGGCTTCCAAGATGACCGCGTGCTTTTCTTGGAATGAACGAGTGTCAACGATCGACGCAGGCGTGCCTGAGACAGCAGCCTTATTTGTTCAAGCAGCAAAGAGTCTGATGTATCTACAGTACCACCTAAGCTTTCGACTGCTCGGATAGTAGCATTTGTTAGATACACTGGTCGCCTTGCCAGAACACACGAGCCGGAACATCTTATGGACATCGTGGTGCTCGTGACGTTTTTGCAATATCTAATTGCCCATGATAATTACACCAACTCGTTCTGCTCATGCATAACGATGATTGATGTGCCCTGGCTCCGAAATCAATCCGAGGGGACTTTTATTGAATCCCAACTCACGGATACAGCCGCACAGAATATCTTGGTCGAAGATGGAGGGGACAGTAATTACGCCAGTCATCATGTTCTGCGTAAGCCGCAAGTATGCATTAAGCGGGGTTCAGCAAACTGGGGCTCAGCATGAGACCTCCAGCACATGACCAACACGGTGCCCCTAGACTGTGGCCACAGAACTCTAGAAGATGGTCTGTACATCGCAACTCAAGCCCGATGTTGGCTCACCAAGAATTACCAGAACGACGAGGCAAATGGTCACTTCGCCGCATGGACGGAACAGATCAGGATGCGGCAACGCTGAAGTCTAGCCCGCCCTCATCGACAGGTCATCACTGTCGAGCGGCAGTATGCACGAATCGAAGTCAAAGAATCGTGCCCGCTCTTACCTAGGCTCCTCCTGTCGAGTCTTGAATGAAACAGGAGCCTTTGACAGACGGGCCCAGCGGGAGAGAACACCATCAAGTTTTCCTTTTCGGAGCACGACAATAGATTGGTATGCCTTCGCCCAAAGTAATTTCTTCTCCCGGGAGGGAGTTCGCAAAATTCCGAGTTTGAGCACGAACCGAAGGAATTCGCTTGCAGGTACATGATACTAACATCGTGCGTTCAGCCGTGTCATACATGTGAGGCTCTTTGATACTCCCAGCAAAACGCAAGTTGGAAGGCCAATAGCGGCTCAAGAAAACTTGATGCGTAGAGAGAGTATATTAGACGATGAGCGTCCTGGTTACGTAGCCTTCACATTGAAGTCACTGCTTCCTAGCTCCACAATCTGAAAGCGAGGACCTACCGTTCTTAATACGGCCGAAGACAGCTTTTCCGCTACGGTACCATGCTATCTTCTTGCGTCGGCGTCTGGGAGAAAATCGCGAGGAATCATAGTTTCATATCACGACAGCAGTATGAAAATGAAAAAGAGTCCAGAATAGACGGGGAGTCAAGTAGTGTTGCTGGTGATATAGGATCGCAAGCTCCCATTGTAAAGTCGCATCATATGCTAGAAGGAAGACTCCGGTAGATTTTTTCAAGACGCGGAACCAACATCGCCTATACCGGAGCGGTCTACTTCTATGTTCAGCATCCCCCTGCTGATCAGCACTGTCATAAATATCAGCAAACTTCTCGTCTTAGCTTCAGATCTACAAAATCGATAAAGTTTCTCGCGCCATCTCTCCCACCGGTGTCAGCTTCGAGAGAGGCCTCGCTGGACCTAATGGCGGCTGATCGTCTGTTTCTTAGGCTGCCAGGAATCTGTGCTAGCCGATCGTGCGGTCCAGTCGTGGGCCTACACGTCTACTTTGCTCTACACAGATATCCTAGAGCAAGATGCGTTGCTTCTAACAATTGTCCTATCGCTGTGGGTAACGCAGACTCGCAGCATCCCACGATCAACCCACTTTCCATTCTGCTTGTTGATCATTCATGCGTCTCTGCCGGTGCCTCTCTCTCTGGCGAGACTTTTGTGCACACCTTGCTCCGGTATATGGTGTGGATGTCCGTGGTTACGTCACCCGAAGCTCTGCGTGACTTTGCGAATCGCGAGAACCTTGTTCCCTAATCAGGCACGCTTCGTTGACTTCGCCGCGTTCATTCCTGAAAACTTTGACCGGAGCAAGTCTTCTTCGACCGAACACCTGCGATGTGTTGAACAAGAAAGATTTCCATCCGCAGATGTATCGAAACTTCTCATTTTTCCAAAATGCTAGCGTTTGTGCCATGGTTATCTGCATCAACACGCACAATCGCCGTTGTGGTGTATACGTCGGTGAGCGAACGAGCAGTCTGAAAAAGATGAGACCCATGCCTCTCGCGGAGACGACGTAAAGCTATAACACAGTAGTGGATATCAACTCAGCATGAGGCTTCTTCTCCGGAGGGATGGTCCGAAATAGCCACGAAGGCCAACGCGCAAGACGGAATGGTGCCCTATCTACAGCGGTGAAAATGTGGAAAGATGACTGAGACGAACATCGGTCCTAGAGCTGGCACTCGTATCTCACTTGCTCGGTCTGAGAGCATCGAGCATCGAATCATCGCATACTCTAGCATCGGAATTGGAATCCTTGGTAGGAATTAGCAGATTCCTATGTTACATCATCCGGCGTTCAGATGCGAATTGCTTCAGCCATGTCGTTGAACTTTTTGCCTTAGTTGCACATCTCGCGAGACGGTTGACGATTGAGAGTATCTTCTAAATTTTATTTGCGCTGTGTTTACAAGTTCGGCTGGCGTAACGGGTCAAAACACGATTATCATCCATTGCGGGTGGCTGAAGTCTGTCGATAATGCTGAAAATTCCGTGTCCCAGCAGACGAGGTTCTCAGGCGAAATGCTGATAAACTACACTTCGATGAATACAGATCCTACGCAACATTACGGCCAACCGCAACCTTCCTCTGGTTCATGCTAAGTATCCCCCTAGAACGACCACGCGATGCAGCTAGTCGCAACCCCTGACCCCTTTTGTAAATACGCACAGCCAGCCCCTGAAAATTGGTTTACCTTCCGTTTGTGATGCACTTTCTGCCTCCGCATGTTAGGACTGTATCGGCTCCGTAATTTGAAGGATCTCTCCTGAACTGTAAGCATTATAGACGGGGAGCACCCTATGGTGTCGTGTCCATGTCAAACAATGGCAAGGAAACCAGGAGCGATTCCTGCCGCGACATAAGCACGGAAGCCAAGAAGACGGTAGTCTATCGTCTCTGAGTAGATCGACTAGTGCACGAAAGGTTTCAACTCGATTCCTTCAGCAGCGCATGAATGTGAAGAAGTCAGACAGCGAAGAGGTGAGCGACGAAGCGTTCGTTGGCGAAGTGGAACCAGATGACACCAGCGACTACGTCCTCATGTTTTCGACCAGATGAGAAGTTGCTAAAAGTTCACGACTAAGCTTCACGAGCTGCCCTGACGGGAGGTATGAGGGTGACTGTACGATATGCCGATACACTCACTCCTTTCGGAAGGCTCTGCAGGTCTGACAGAGTCCGAGGATCCCATAAGAAAAGTTATGGAGTTGTTCGGCATCGTCAGAGGGTTGAAGAGAAGCAACATGCCTTCATCAGAGCCAGAAGGGCAAAGTCAAATTCCGCCCGTACGAGCAGGAGCTCCCTCGAGGAGGCCGGAAGGATGATGTATACTTGCATCAAAAAAGAACATGGACTACTTCGATCCGCTTCTTTGCTCGGGCCAGAACATATGGGATGAGAACACGGCATCGGTGCAAATGTCTCGCGTAGTCTCACTGCCGCGCTCTCCTGAGCAGGTTGCTCTCTTAGAGAAACTAGAGCTCCACACGCTATGCTACAAACGTCTCAGCGACGAGACTCTTAATCAAACAGCACTTATGGTTCCACGGTAATGGAAAGATGCATCCTGACGAAGCATACACTTGCCGCTGCTTATAAGAGAAAGGTTGCATCTGTCAGCAAAAGCACAATATACACCGAGATCATATCACACAGAATGTTGCGAGACCTCATTCCAGGGCTCAGACTCTTCACCTTCGACTATCCAACTTCATCCTCTTACACTTTCGCGTTGCTCATATGCTTGCTATCGTCCTCTCCAGAGCTTCCAGAACATTTGCTCCACCTCGACCGTCAGAAACAAGCACGATACCAAGGAGTAGAATTCTGCCACCATCTCCATGAGCTCGATGGCCTGGTCAAACTATCCGAAAGTTGCTCAGCAGCCTCTGTACTGTCCCGCGTGCATGATACGAGGACCAAGTGATTAAGGTGAGATCTTCTACATTGAACGTTGCGCTTCGGGCTTTGCATATCGAGACGCTCAGCTGCCCAATGCGAGCTTAGCTAGAGTCTTCATATCTTCCCCGTGCTCAGGCATCTCCTCTGCGACATTGATTGAGGTGGAAGAGGTCACCCAAATCAGGTTCCGTGAAACATAATGGTTCTTGGGTATTCTCATTAGATGTCCGAGAACGAAAAACGCTTTTGAAATTGGGTCTTGGACATGCAGCAATGCGAGTTCCGTGGAGGACCAAATGGGAGCAGACGTCCATTCGCTGTGGCAGGACGTTATCAGCGCGCCCAAGCTTCTGTCTATCTGAGCACGTTCGAGAATTGAAATCAAAGCTTGCAACAAAGAGTATGAAATAAGATCACGATTCCATGCCATCCTCTCGGAGCGGCTCGCGATCGTTCAAGACGACGCGGTTGGAAGGAATCTGACTTCCTGGTCATACCTTGAGATGATGTCGTCGACCGTTATCTCGAGACTTTAGTTTGAAGAGCTCATGGCTCGCTTTGTGTTTCTCTCTATGTTTGATACATCGCAAAATCGGCCCGCCTCTGAGGCAAGACTTTGCCAGACCCTACCTTGAGGTGCAGGCGCTCTACTTCACCCTCCTCGGCTACGACAGCAATCTCCACAGTGCTCTCTATGTTACTTTCATGGGAGAGACTTAGCCATTTGGAGGCACTTGAATTCTCACCGCGTCTGTCGTACTGCAAAGATTACGTCATTCATCAACGCCGAACCGCAAGTGCATTTTTGCTCTGCTACTTCCATGGACGGACTTTCGAAGCATTAGGCATGCTTCCGAGCTCGACAAGTCCAATATTTTCTTCGCCATTTAAAGCTAGCCCTAGCGTTCTTTGATTTTACTTGTTCGATTCTTCTCCTCTGTTCCCTCCTTCGCGTTCTCCTCCCCTCCTATCGAGAAAGCTTATACCTATATAGGGCCTTGGCAACCCTAGCTTCAAACAGAGTGATCGCTTGTAATAAGTACGTAGGGCATCTTTTATATACCGTGAGAAGTGTAGGAAGACTGCTGATTAGAGACTCTTCTTACATCTTCTAGTAGCGTGGTTTGTTACTTAGTAAACCTTCTGTAAGACCTATAAGGGCTTATAGGTGCGTACGATAGACAATTCAAGCACAGAGATCATCTTATAAGCAGTTTCAACAAAGACCTAGCCTTAGCAGAATTGGCAAAGTCGTAAGATGTATAGTAACCGGCTCCGCCTCCTACATATTTAAACCTATACCGAAGATTACATACGAACAGACGAGCCGTGAAAACCACTCCTGGTTATTTTTGCGGGCCTCTCGCTTCCGATCGATCGCAACGTTGACTATAGTCTATTATAAGGCTGCCGGCGTAGTACGCCGATGGAATAGCTAGAGTATA
>KZ109651.1:0-33440 GCA_002116395.1 Ramularia endophylla | reverse complement strand
AAATGATTTCGGTTTAGAAAGGTCCGTCGCCTACTATACGAAAGCCGGCGTATAGAAGGATGTATTCTAGAGTCTTAGCTAAGATAGTCGTAGAGGCTCCGAGGAAGATAGTATTATTACGCAAAATGCTATTACGGAGAGTATAGATTTAGGCGAACCTATAGAAATGTTAGCGATGTTCTTTATAGCATATAAGACTTCTTTATAGCATATAAGACTTCGAGGTAGAAGAAGAAGAGGAAGAAGAAGTACTTACTCCTTACGGAAGTCTATTCCCTATTTATGTATAAGGTATACTTCGTCGATAGTAATTAGACTAATACGATCCGTAATCTTAATTAACATACTACGTATCTCCTTCCTAAGTAGCATCTTAGGGCTAGCGATGATATAGCTATACTTGCTAGCGCGGATATTAGTAAGCAGCGTTAGGAATTTCCGTATTGTGTTAGCTATAACAAGCGCTACCTTAACTAGTTCCGAACCGGGATTACATCTAGTATTACGCATTAATCTCTCGATATCCGCCTTCTATTCCTTACTAATACGGTTAAGTAGGATAATCTAGACAACCATTATACTAGTATATAGGTAGAAACCCTAATATAAAGCACTCTTACTAGCGCTAGTGCCTACTAGGGCTACGACATCCTTCTATACGAAGATAAGCGTATATAGGCAATCGACTTAGAAATTAGAGAGTTCGTATCCTTTACTAGGGTAGAATAAGTCTAGGAAAAGGATACCGCTATTGACAATAATGCGGCGCTAAGTGTCTAAGGCGTAATCACTCTTACTAGCGTCGTAGACGAGTATCTAGAGTTCCTTAAGCGTGTAATGTACGATGTTATTATAGCGCTCCTCGAACTACTCTATCTATCTAGTAGGAGAGGTGTCCTCTAGCGGTAGGTAGACTAGAATAGAGAAGATAGGAGCGATACGGCTTATAGCTATACGAGGGAGGGCTTGTTCGCGACGTTACTAGCGCGCTATAACTTTATCTCTACGGGTAGTCTTCTCGGAAGCTAGTGCTCTACCCTATTCAAATCCTCCTCCTCGTCTACTACGGCTACTACTACCGCCGCCGCCGTAACCTCCCTTCTTATTACGACTACCGCGGCCGCCTTTCTTTAGAGGCATGCTTAGGGTGTTCGAGCCTATATAATCTATAGTGTATTAGTAATAAGGTCTACGTTAGTAATAAGACGAGGTCTACGTTAGTAATAAGACGAGGTCTACGTTAGTAATAAGACGAGGTTTGCGTTAGTAATAAGACGAGGTCTCGTTAGTAATAAGAAGAAGCGTAGATTAGTAATAAGAAGAAGCGTAGATTAGTAATAAGAAGAAACGTAGATTAGTAATGAGGCGACACGAACAGGACGCGAAGGACCGTAGGTTCCGCGCGTAAATTCGGTAGTGTTTATAGAGGATTCTAGAAACTTTAGAGCTATTAATAAAAGAGCTATTTGCTAGCGGGCTATACGGACCGCGGCGGAGAGGGTATGTAGTAGACTACGAAGGCCTTACGAACTAGGCGAAGTGTTCTTTATAGTACGCGAATCGTATGCTATAAAGAAGAAATTTCCTAGTTTACGAGTAGGGATTCTAGTTAACTAGCCTAGTAGTTCAATCGAGCGAAATTTAGAAGTAGTAAGTAATCGACGTAGAGACAATATACGGAGATAACGTACGAATATGTAGAGATAAAACAAATAGTATACGACGCTAGCGAACTTTTAACTATTATAAGCTAAAAAGGGCGGGCTTAGCGGCGAAAAGCGGGCTTACGATGATAGACGAAACAACTACTTACTAATATACTATATATAAGTAGATACTACTATTCGACGTAGCGTATTAAACAGATACTTAGCGGGTATAGTGTTTACGCGTAATCTCCCTCGTTGTCGTCGCCTTAGGTAGTGTTTAACTATTAAACGAAGCGGATATATAGGATAATCATTTTCAAAACTATATACGTATACGTTCTCTAAGTTCTTACTATAAAGTTTTACAAACTATTGTATACGATTAAGTGTATAATTTTATAGGTATTAGTTTCTAGAATTTTTGATGCGACGTTTAGCTATCGAGCAAAAATCGATTGATTTTAAGGATAGGTATACCTAAAGCGTAGATTTAACTATATATTATATAAAAACTTTAGGCGCTCCGCTAGAGGATGCCTTCCCTAACTTGTTGGTAAAAGGAAGTCGTATCCTCGGGAGGGAGGAGCGGCTAAGAAGGAGGTAGCTTAGAGGTAATACGGATACCGCTAGTAAGTATATTAAAGATAAGGTTATAGCCTAGGCGTTCAATATGTCGTAGAATATACAGATTATCGATCCTAAAGTAAGTTAGCTATATAGTAAGCTTGTTAGATTAGCGTAGATTAGATTCGGTATATAATCTAATCTACGACAACGTAAATAGTTAGACAATCTAGTAGATATCTATAGATATCTAGAGCTATTTAGCTTAAAACTAAGTGATTATATAGTTATTCTGTCTATAAGGCCTTAGTAGTAGTAAACGAGCTTACTATCGCTATTAGTACTTAAAAATAAGCCTTAACTTTATCCTTATTATCGAACGCTAGTACTTCCTAACTAGCTATTGTCCTTATTAGAGGTCTATATATACTACGGAGGAATGTATAAGCCTTAATAATGTCGCTAGTAAGCTATAAACGACGATAAGTAATTATATTACGGCTAGATAAGAAGGAGCGCTTAGGATTATCGCTTATTAGAGGGATTACGAGGCAATTAAAAGCTATTCGTAAGAGGTTTAGCTATTGTTTACGACGATTATACTACTATTAAAGCACCCTAGTATTATACCGTTATAGTTAATACTATCCGGATACTAAGGATCTAGTAATAGATTAGTTATTAAGTATTCCTCGAGCTCGTTAACTAGAAACTCCGTATTATTAGTATTACTACGCTTAAGCTGTTTATACTCGCGTAGTCGGTTCTAAACGCTATCTTCTATAGGTAGACGAGCGACAATTAGTATTATCTTTATAGTACCCTTATACTTAGTTGTCTATAGCTCTTTTACTACGTTATACGTATCTAACGCCTACTCGGATTACGAGTCCTATATCTATTACTTATTAAACTACTAACTCTTAAGGGTTAGATTTAGGTAGATAGTAGCGTATAATATAGGCGTATCGTCGTAGAGTTTATAGTACTTCTTAATCTTATACTACGCGTAGTCGTAACATTCGGAGATATACTTAAAGCTAGTATCTTCTACTACCTCCGCTATAAACTCGCTCTTAAAGTCGTCGATTATATAAAGTATAAAGCTAAGGGTTAGGTACTAGTCGTATAGGAAGGTCTTACGATTGCCTTAAGCGTTTATTATAGCTACTTTAAAAGTACTTAGAGCGTCGTATATTCGATCTAATTACTTCTAGTATTACGGCTTTAGTTTATTAACTTTTAGAGCTTTCTCGTTTAGCGTCTCGCGTAGCTAGTTCTTATAGAATCGGTTAATCCTCTCTTTTAGGTTAAGCGCTTAAGTAATTATATAGTAGGACGAGTTCTAGCGCGTATCGTTGTCTTAAATAAGCTATAAATATTATAAAGTTAGTTAAGGTAGAAGTAATAGTAGAGGAGCTAAGCCTCCGTACGGTAGTATCCGTAGTATAGCTCTACTCTAAATACTAACTTATATATAGTTTATCGAACTTTTTAAGTAATCTACTAAGAACAACATCTATAAACCTCTTAATCCTCTACGGAGAGGTACGAATAAACCTTACAACGTTGTATAGTATACTAACCGGCCCTCTCTAGCTCTAAAACACTATCTCTACGTCGATAGTACCCTTCTAAACTTTAGTAGCAAGTACGGCTAACGCCTTACTAGTACTAGCGCCGAGTAACAACGCCCTCGTATATAGATTTACGATATAGCTAAGGTAGCGTAATCTACGTACTTTCCGCTAACTTGCCGTCTAGGTAGGGTATAGTTCCTTAACGATATAGTCTACGAGAGCGTCGTTCGTACTAATATTATCGTATATAAAGTATCTAATCCTCTCCTTCTTATTAAGGCCGTATTCTCTAATTACTTCTATTAACGTAGTAGCCTCGTTTTCCGCGGACTTTATACCGTACGTTCGGCGGAATACGAGTAGCCGTACTTAACGATTTCTACCTTTATTAATAAAATACGCGAATACGCTAAGGATTAAGTAGTTATTTAGACTCGTCTAGCTATTAAACGACAAATAAACGCTACTAATCGTACCGTCTAGCTCTAGTAAGATAGCCGCCTTTTCGACCGTATACGCCTCTATTATCTACCTCTAAATCGTCGACGCTACCTACGGAAGGAAGCTACCTATTAAAGAGCTAAGAAAGTAGATAAGTTCGCGGAAGTACTCGTTTTCGACTATACGGAATACGACGTAGTAATAGACAAACTACCGAATAACTAGGCTCTTAAAGTCGTCGATAAGCTACTTCTTTATAAGGTCTTAATATATAGCTCCGGATAGTAGAGACGGCTCCGCTACCTTACTAACAACGCGATTTCTAGTCGTTCTATTAAGCTTATAGCTAGCTATATAGTCGAGAGTAGGCCTATTACCCTTATCGTACTTTACTAGCTTTTACGGCTTATTGTTAACCTCGTAATAGTAGTAGTAGTAGTACTTTTTGCTATCTATTAAGCATAATAACGCCTTACTATAGATCTAGATTAGAGAAGTTTCCTTCCGAGGCTTACGGCCTTACGTACCTAGCGTAGTAATAGCCGTATATCTCGTATACTTAATACCTCTAAGCTTAAAGGTATTAGGTTATAGGGCTTCGTTAAAGCGAGGGTTTGTCTCGTAGAGCGTTACTTTATCGGTAGTTCGGTTAGTACGTAGTAGGAAGAACGACGATATATTAATAGTATTATATTAAGAGTAATAGATTCGATAGATAACTACTCCTTCTATAGGTATAGAGCCTTTAATATACTATATAACAACACCCCTATTACTTAGAGTAGATTAGATCTACTCTATTATCTAATCTACGATAATATACTTACACCTTAAATCTATAAGATCTATAAAACATCTAATCTAATCTACGCTAAAATCAATCTAATCTAACAAGCTTACTAAGTTAGTAGGTAGTAGATACTACTTTAGAGGTCTAGAAAGTTATAGTTAGCGATATAAGTCCTAGATTCTAGGAGGGAGAGAGCGTATAGACTTTAGATTTAATCGATCTAGGTAGAGCTATTAATAGGAGGGTTTCGTAATTCGAGTAGACTATTTATAGAGTATCGCTTGTATTCGACCGGTAACTATACTAGTCTAAAATCTTATAGTACCTTAGAAGACTTCGTCTCTATTAAGAGAGCGTACTTAAAATTATTAAACTCCCTTTAAGAAAGATAGCTTCTTTTTAAATATCCTTCTATCGATAACCCTAATAGTTATCTACTAGAGCCTTATCGGAGTCGCTAGTAGACGGTTTATACTTACGTAGCTAGATATAGTAAAACGAATATCTTAAGGTAGAGCTCTCTTAAGATTTACTAGTAAAGCTATATCTAAGTCGGATAACTTCGTATATTTAACGCTAGATGTATTTATAGTTAGGTATTATTACGCTTTCTCTAGCGAGCGTACTACTACTTTTGTTCCGTTCTTTTACGGTAGAAAGGTACTATTTAGGCTAGATATCGTAAGGAGCGGTGTCGTTAACTAAGGTTTAAGGTTTGCGGAATCTATTTGCGGAGTTAAGACCTTCTCCGTAAGTTTAGAGTCGTTTATTCACTTGCTAATAACTAATTTAAGACTAGTGTGATTCTATAACCTTCCGCGTTTTAAACTTTGCATTTTTCTTCTATAAACACCACACATTACTTCGAGCCATACTCTATTACCCGCCAACTATGCCGAGCGCTATGTCGAAGAGAAAAAAGAAGGAACGTGTAAAGCGCACGGCAGATTTTCTTGCTGCGACAGCTTCAAGAAAGGCTACCGAGCATGTAAGGAGTTTTGCACTGTACTTAGATAATGCATCTTAGTACTATCAGGTTGGGACTAATATTCGCCAGGGTCATATCGAGCTTACAGATATGAGTGCCGATTCTCCACCTTCCAGAGGCTCGCTGCTCGGGCTGCCGGGCGAGTTACGAAATCGAATCTATAGACTGGTGGTCGTCTTCTCCGACCGCGACCACCAAATCAGAATCAGCCCAGAAAATCACAGCCAGCCAGCGCTTCTGAAAAGCAATCGCCAAATCCGCAAGGAGACAACCAAGATATTCGAAAAAGAAAATGTCTTCAACTGTTTAGTCCATGACACGAAACCCATCACTCCTTCTGATCACCATTGGATATGGCGATCCTCGTTCACCTTCTATGTCCCTGTTGGTCCGAAGATGGTTTGGAGTAACCTGAAACAATGGGTCAAAGACAATTTCGAGAATCAGGTTGATAGTGTCGGGCCGAGGAATGCCATTCGGAAGGAAACGAAGGTCATAGCAAAAGCGTTCGAGCTTTCGCACCGTATGTCGGAGCTTGACCGGAACGTGAGCTGGGCAGCGGTAGACGCAGTTTTGGAGATCTGGAAAGAGACTCTGCATGTCATGGATCCGGACTTCTGGTGGGATGGAGGCGACGAGACCGCTTGGCTGCTTTGTAGGTGGGAAAGAAACATTGAGCGACGTGCGTCATGGCTCCTGGGAGGACGAGAGCAGGTGTACTTCAGATCTGATCGACTTCAGGAGACGCTCCTGAATCGAATCTTCCCGCGAACGCCGAAGGCTGGTGCTTGCCACGACACACTAGGTGATTCTTCTGCGCATCAGCAAACCCAATGACATCTTCATGTACTTAGAGCCACTCCCATGCTTATATTCCTCTTCGTAGCGAGTATTGAACCGTGACCCGTGTCACCTTCAACATTCTCTGCCGCAACGATGACAAAGGGGAGTAAGAAGAAACGTCAGGCTCGCAAGAAAGGGTCGTTCCGCAAGCAGATGGACAAGAAGGTGGGTCGCTGCCGAGAGCCGCAGTATCCAGGTGCACAATGTGTAATTGTGTACCACTGACACCGAACAGACTGAGCCGGCTTCGAGACAGTCTGCCCTACGAACAGTCCGTCATCCAGACGCCCACATCCTTCGCATCCCTGGCGAGCTCCGGAACAGGATCTACAGACTCGTCCTCCTCACTCCAGAGATGATTCCAATCACAGAAGAAACGACCAAGGAGCCAGCTTTGCTACGGACATGCAAGAAGATCCGCCGAGAGGCCAGCAGTATCTTCCAGATCGAGAATACCTTCTATGTCACCGTGATAGGCCTCCAACCGTATTATCCACAGTTATCCCATTGGGCAACCACGGTAGACTACGTGCTATGTTTCAAGTACGAATGGTATTGGGTCGACGAATGGAAGATCCTCAAAAAGTGGCTCATGGACGCTTTCAAACATCCCAAAGTCCCCAGATTGCATGTTCCGTCTGGCTACGCGGATGCTGACCGTTGGATGACGGATATGGTCACACTTGTGGGACGCATGTTTGAGTTGTTGGGCGAGTTGGAGGAAATGAGAGCGAGACTGAGCTTTGATCTTTCCTTCTCCATGGTAGATTCCGCCCTGGAAGCATGGAGAGATGATGTAGCTGAAATGTTCGGCAGTCCTTGGTCCATTGGATATCAATATTGATGCTCAGCGATGAGGCCTCAGCGCTGCCATGTGTTTATGGACATTGGGTTGCTTTGTGTGCATATGTATCAAACGCACCAGGATGTGGAGTAGCATTCGCTGGGTGGAGGCCAAGTGTACATAAAGCGAGCGTCGTCTCATTCCAAGTCGTAAGTCATCTTCGCATCATGATAGGCATCGTTGGATTCGACCTGCACGACTTCTACTATTCGCACGTACCCTCTCCCAATCCCTGTGCTCCATTATTTCCTCGACCTCAAAAATCGATACCCCAAGACACCAATGATGCTGATCCCACAGAATCCCGCCGCAACCTTGTAGCCGTACTTATACTCAGGCGCCTCAGTCGCGGGCCACAGCACTAATGGCAACCCAGCGTTCCCTGCGTAGATCAACGCAACAACCCAGGCTACCACCACTGCTCTCTCAGTAGGATCTTCTTTGCAAGTCTCTCCTATCCACGCCAGAAATAGACTCTCGTTACAGCTAGTAGCAAAAGACAACAGGAAAGCAGCCATCTTGATCCCAAAGCCGGGTGGCCAAACAGCCAGAATGCTCGTGCAGAACAGTTGAAGTAGATTGAGAGCAACCGCAATTTGCCAGCGAACTTGTAGAGCATCGGAGAGTGAGGCAAAGCAAAGAGCCGAGAAGACGGAGATGCCGTATCCTGCGATGGGGATATTCGTTACCGAGACTGTGGAGTACTTCTTCTCGCCAGAGGCGGTGAGGAGAGAATCAAGCCAAAGATTAAAGTATCCGATTGTCTGTTGACCCCATGCCCATGGTGCGTACGCAAGAAAGAGGAGGAAGAAGGACCAACTCGTCATGTGTCTTGCAGCTTTCTTCAGTAAAGGCAGGACAGGCATTGGTTCGAGAGACTGTGTCCTCTTCCCAATTTCCGAAAGGCGTAATCGAGCGACAGCGTGCTCCGCGGGACGAAGGTACCAGGCCGTAAAGGGGCTGGGTGAGGAAGGGTAGTCTGGGATTATGAAGTAACCTGCTCCAGCAACGACCAAAGTCATCAAAGCGTTTATGATGAAGAGCCAACGCCATCCAGCAAGGCCAGAAGAGTTGTCCAGAGTCTGGTAAATGGCAGATTGCATGGCAAATGTGAACATCGATCCAATGTATTGTGCACTGAGAAACAGAGCCTGTCGTTTTGCCATCTCCTTCGGCGTGTACCATGAAAGTAGAAGAACTGTCGTTCCTGGCCAAGCACTTGCTTCACACATTCCAATCAGCCAGCGGATGGCGTACATATGCTTCACATTGCTGGTTGCTGCCATGCATCCTGTCAGGATCCCCCACAGGACTTCCAATGAAGGCAACCAGAGTGACGGCCGAACACGCATCATTATCAGAACCGAGGGAACCATAAAAATGGCAAAAGGTATGCTAAAGTACGTTTCCAGCCAGTTGAGAGCTCTTGTGCCTCCTAAATCAAGATCGTCACGCATACCCGCTGTATATGCTGCTTTGTAATTACTTTGATCGATCTTCTTGATGATGATCGATAGGCAGGCCCAAGGGAGGAATATCCAGTCTAGTTTGCGTACAAGCCGCTTTTCGAGGGCGGTTCGAGTTGGACCGTCTTCAATCGTTGTCTCGTATGTTGTGAGGGGGTCGTGCATCACAGACTCAGGAAGGTAAACGTTGTGGCCCTTTGAGGTCTCCGGTGCCATAGAAACATGGTCGTATGTTACTGTAGCTTTTTCGGACTGCGGAGCTTCGAGAACAGCGATAACATCTTTCTCCTCTGGTTGCTTCATCTTCTCCGCGTCAAAATTTGTTAGATTCGCAAAAGTTCAACACCGAAACCATCGAGCAGCAATCAGGTCTATAACATTTTAGGCCTTATTTTCCTGGTTCCCGTCTGGGAACATCTTCCATCCATCAAGGTCACCGGGCGGACAGCGGCGATGCATTGGAGCTTTATTTTCTGCGCGATTGCCCGTTGGTCTTGTAGCGTTGACATGCAAGGTGTTGGCGCCCAGAAAATTTGTATGTAGCAGCTTTCATCTCCAAGTCTTGCACAGGTGGAGTGGAGTCGTATCTTTCTTGGCGCCGAGACCTTGTGTATGTTCCACGATAAGGCTGTAGGTGCAACGTAGTATGCTTCTTGTGGTGTTTTTTAGTCGATGGGAGAAGAGAGCGTTGTCCGCTGTGATTGACTGGTGGTTTGTAGGTTGCAGACCGTGTGTACAAGGAGACATGCTATGGGTGGTTCAATGAGTGTGAAACGTTAGCCATGAACCACGAGTCGTCGATCACGAGTGTCGTGTTCCGAACGAGAATCCAGGAAGAATGTATATAGGTAGCCAGTCATTGAGACTAAGCGGGTGTAGTTTGCAGGGAACGACTACGAAGTAGACGCTCGCGACCCTTTTGTACCTGATGTGACCAATTCAGCAGAGCGACGAACAAACCCGACGTCAGCATCATTGCAAATGTGGCCCTGCTTGTTTTCCCCGTCACGGCAGCGATTTTGTTTCCCCTGGTGATACTAAAAGAAACTGTTGACCACTACTCTACCGTTGATCACGACTTTTCCATCACATCCGACAACCATGTCACATCCATTCGATTGAATACGCGTGCCACTCCGCGAACTCGAAATGGTCTGGGAAACAGTACGTATCTCAGTACCATTCGCTGTCGTTGTGATCGATCGAGAAGGTCCACGAATGTACGTGCCGTTCGCTGTCGTTGTAATGGTTGCCACCGGACTATCAGAAGCGGATGATGCGGGCGATGGCTGCCGGACGGCTCGCATGGGAGCACCACTGGGTCTGTCAAGCTGAGGCCGAGAGCTGTACTCGTATTTCCAGTCCATGAGTTCCTCGACTTCTATGCGCAACTTTCCACATGCTGCTGCAGCGAGGTCGCGGCTTGAGATGTTCTCAAGAGGATCTTTCTTATCAAAATGGTATTCCTTTCTTTTGCGCATAGTCTTGCTATCCATGTCCAGTATGTTGAAGTGCCGCAGGAACCCACCAATGCTGCTTGTATGAGAAACGCCGTCGGCGTGTTCGTCTCGATAGGCGACAAGCTTCGTGGTACGTGTGATCAGCTTGGTCCCCAGCAGCAATTGGTTCACACTTACCGTTTTGGTCCAATTCCACCGGGTCGCTGTGGCCTTGCCAGGATAGAGACCCAGGATCTCATATTCAGCCAGAAGATCTTCAATCTCAGAGACGCCCTGATCAGCCAACTCGATCTTGGCTCTGGCAGCAAGCTCGATTATGGCACATTGCCAGTTCACGGAAGTGCCGTTGTTCGTATACACAGTGGAGACCGCCGTCATCGAGAAACGGAGGTACAAGGCCATGACCAGTTCCAAGTCATGAAAGTCGGAGTTTGAATTGAACTGGTTGACTCGATCAAGCGCATTGAGGGTTGAGAGGAATGCACATCCGACGAGTCCAGTAAGATCATTTACACGTTTGCCGTCGTCTACATTCGTCCAGATCCCTCCATGCACGTCGTGAAGGAGAAAGTGGATTAGGGCAGAAACGACAGCCCACGCCTGATGGAAGTTGAAGTCTTTCAGCGGAGTTGACAATTGTTTCAGCTTGTGAATGGTCAGCATGAATTCATTGTAGCTTTCTAGCTGGCGGTGGACTAACGATCATTTCTATACACTGGATGACACCGTCGCCTGAAGGGTGTCGGTCAGTGTTAACCTTGAGCGCATTGGGCTATGCTCATCAGCACTCACCAAAGTGGTCATTCGTGATGTACATGTCGAAATTGTCCGGATCACAGTACGAGGCCAGACGACGATGGAGATCCATCACGTCCCTGGCCTCCCGCATCATGAGCGTCTTGTCAGCAGGGCCATTGCCAGGAGTGTCTTTCGCATGGACTTCTGTGCCAGCCTCATTAACGTAGATGTACTCGTGAGGACCTTCAAAGTCTCTCTCCCGCCAGGCTTGCAGAGCGTTGGTTCTAGGCTTCCGCGGCTTGCCCGTGGCTGTGCGTTTTGGTGGAATGTTGAGATCCAACTGCGACAGGGCGTAGCGTTTTGCCATAGCGAGCGATGGCTGTTGTTTTGGTGGGCTCCGAATGAACGCGAACGGCCCAAGGACGCGTCGCTGACCACCGGAACGCCAAGTCCACGCCCAAGCACGTGAGAGCGTCTGGCCAGCACTAACCCTAACCCTAGTCCTTTGCAACTTGCGTGACTCGAGAAACTCGAGCAGAGGAGTGCTGAAACTAGACGGCCATCATGCAAGGATGAAGAGCTTTTCCAAACGTGTTCATCCTCACCTGTCATCCCTGTGACACCTGTTCCTGTCTTGTGTCTTCGTTTCAACATTGGCATGTCGTCACCAAAACGAACTAGACATAGTCTGGTTGTGGCTGGACCCAGAGGCCCCAAAACTCAGGCGAGGGCGAGTGTCATCATCAGCGATGCCGGTATGGCTGTGAACGAGCATGACCCCGGCGGCCTCGCCGAGGACACTCTGTTGTAGGAAGCGATAAGTGAAGCCTTTTCCTTCCATTTTTTCCTTAGATTCACCCACCAGAAAGTCCTTTGATCGCCCGCACAACGGCCATACCAATCCCACATTCCATCCAACTCTTACGAATCACTCCGCAACGCAACAATGTGTCTCGTATCACCACCGCGCAAGAAGCTCGCAGTGGTGGATCGCTACGATCGCTACGAGGCTCCACGACCCGTCTCCAACTACTACGCCGGCCCACCACCACCACGATATCATTCCCATCGCCCGCGCGAATCCGTCGCATATGTTAAGCGATCCAGTAGTCGAAGCCGGATCCCTCCTCCCGAGCGCGAGATCTTTAGAAGCAGCAGGGGAAGCTTTCACGATGGAAGACGATCGTCTGGAGAGGTCTACCGCAGGACAGAGCGTACGATTGTGAGATGACAGAGGAGGGTCAGCAAGGCGCGGGACCAGGTCCTGAGCGTCGATTGGCGCATGTTTCGTTTGGTATACGGTCTGAGGGAGCTTCAACGCGGGATGTATGGGATCAGGTTGGGGCGTGTTTCACAGAGCGAAGAGTATGACAGTCTCGCAAGAGCTATGATGACAGATCGATATTCAAGAATTATGAGCGATGACATGGCACGAGAGGCGTCTGGGAATGTAAGTGTTTTGTCCTCGTTTCTTGCCTCCCGTCGTCTCTGTCTTTCGGAAGCCGGTCTCAGCCTTATCGTCGTCCTTGCATCTCATCACGCAGGGCGAAGGGAAGGAGCGGGCGTCCGCAAGACCCCTTTGTTCTCACCTCGAGTGTAATGCGCCATAGGTTATCCTACCACCGATGTCTTCAGCATCTACATATACCTTCCAGCGCTGCGGGCGGCTCGTGACATTTTGCCGTCGACGATGCGCAGGCCTGATCACAAGGCGGAGGAACGAGACACATGTAGCGACATTCATTCACATAGCCCTTGCAACAGACATTCACTCGAGACATGGCGGAGACTGAAGACGGAGGGAATGGACGACGAACAGACGACCAGCACATAGGAGCTGGACCGCCATCTACATTTGAGGACTCTTGGCTCTGAGACAACAAGGTCAACAGGTTCGTAGCCGACACCACGTACAGGTGTTCCTCTCGTCGACCGCGCGAATCTGTTTACATACGAGTGACAGACCTGACCCATCTGCGACCGTTTATGGGCTTACGCTTCAAGGTCCACGCCCACCTCGCATTTAGAAAGTTTTCATCAGCCTCCTGAACAGTCGCTTCTAACGCCCGACGGGAGCCGCAGGAACCACCTTGTTACAAGTGTTGTAGATCTCATACGGTTGCTCTGATTGTGAATGCATGGTGAAGTACGGGAGAAGGAGAGGGGGGGAGAAGAGAAGTCTTTTATGCTCGAATTTCGGGACTCTGCGGATGTGGTTGAGTCACGCAACGGTTACCGTGGATTCGAAAGGTCTATATGAGCGAGTTTCCACAACGCAAAAGGTGAACGTGACCTGCATCTCGCGAACAAAGTTCTGTTCTATATGCTTGAGGGTCTACAAAGCGGTCGGGTTCTTGCTCAAGTGACTGAGAACGCGGTAGGTGTCTTCCAGCTTATCGACTTCTCCTCACTCCGTCTCTTCTCGTCTGTTTGTAGCTTGCTGTGGTTTTCGCTTCGAGGGATCTCATTTTGGACGGAGCGTCTATGTACTTTCAACCAGAGCTGCTCGTAGGGTATGTGAATTTCGTGGGCGGTGCAAAACTCTCAACACAGGGTCATCAGGGCCGCTCATCAACCTTGTCCAGTCCTGCTGGCACTGTGTTTGGGATTTGCTGTGCTTGCGTGATGCTCGTCCACCGGGCAGGAGAAGATGCTCCACTCATATCAGTCGTTCTAGCTGCAGCCTATGTATGGCAGCATGCCGACTCTGATCGCAATGCGTTCCAAGGCCGTCTGAGTTCACGGGTCAATGGTATCCACTCGTTTGGCAGGACGCAGATTCTCGTCATTCTCTTCTTGTCGTGGTCGCTTATCACCAGACACAGGAGACTTCTGTGTCTCACTGGACGTGGGATTTGGTCTTGTTTGGAGAATGCTGCCTGAAGACGATTGCCCATTCTTCCCATTAGTCCCAACAGCCTCGACTTCAGTCCCCTGAGGTTGAGGACTCTTGAGATTGTGCCGTTCCCGGAAAGAGCTGATATTGGACTCCACGGCCCGATTCTTGGCCTGCCACTCTCGCAGACTACGCACAAAATGCCGTCCTGTCTTGATGATCTCAAGAGTATGCGGAGTGCTGTTCTTGTGCGTGATGGTTTCGAAGTCATTACCGAGGACTTTCTCGGCATGCTGTCTGACTTTAAAGACGGTGGAGATCTCTGTCCGTTGTTGCTCTGGATGCCCAATGAACTCCTGTAGCTGCTTGCAAGTTGGGCATCCGCAGAGACCGCTGGGCATTGCTCGGGACCAGTCTGTCGGTGGAGAAGGTTGTGTACCGGCAACATGGGCTTGATATTGGCTCAAAATGCCGTGGATGGACTTTTCGTACGCTGTACCAGCAATTTGGACGTCGCTTTCTTGTAGCGACTCGAGTACTTCGTCTAGGAAGGGAAATATGATAGTATCAAAGTAGATTGGTGCAATGGATTCGCATTCCATCTCCACTCGCTCTACGAGCAGTATAGACGCATTAGTGCACTGCACGTTGAGGCACGCCCGATGTAGTGCAGATAGATCCTCCAAGACACGGTCATGTTCTGGGGTTGGACTGGGTTCCCAAGGTCGATATAGACGCCGTGATGAATGCAGTCGTCGTGCAGGGGCCGGTGGCGTCTTAGGAAGGCTGACCAGGTTGATTATAGATGGAGCAAGTTCTTCAAACAGACGAATGGACATACTTTGTACAAATTGCTCGTCTACACCTTCGATGGCGTCTCTGTCGTCGTAGATATCAGATATGGTTGTAGCCAGAGCGAAGCCACACCTCTGATCGCGCAGATGAGCCGGGAGTGCGGAAATGGCACTGCGAGTGATTAGCGAAAGACCTCTGAATGCAGAGTTCGCCTACCTTTGCTCAATCCATTCCATATCGTTGCTCCTCAGCAAGAAATCGACTAGAGGAACGACAGACTTCTCCGTCATTGTTCCAGGCTGTAGAAGTACCTCGAGAAGAGTTGACTTTAGCCATGGGTCGAAGGTTGCACTCTGGTCGGGCAAAATGCCATGATTTCTCAGACGGTCTGCAATAGTGCTCACAGCAATGATTCTGCCATCGAGATCGTCGTCCGATTCACGGTGCGCGTGGTGGATCACGCTGGTGAGTCTGTTGTGTATGCGTGGTCAGCATACTTCCAAAGTTGATCATCTGTATGCTTACCCTTGTACCAGCCGTGAAAACTCGTATCTGTCAACGTACGGGAGGAACTCATCGAAATCACTGCTTTGTATACGGCTTTTGGCCGATTTAGGTCTTGCTACCATGATCTTTGTGAATCGATCTGGCCACCCAGCACGAAGACAGGCTCCAGCTGCCGCCGCAAGTTCTCGGCCAGTGTATTGATGCTCTGGCCAAGTTTCGTTGGGCCAGTTTGCAAGCCATTTGTGGCCGCCCACGGATTGTGGTCCCTCACCAACAAGACCAACTAGATAGTCGAGCTCTGCCAAGCCTCTCCCTCCGCTGGATTCGTCAAGCATGCCGTAATAGTTAAGTAGATTACAGAAGTTGTCAGGAAATGACTCCTCGTGGTCATGGGCCGCTCCAATGAAGTAGCCGAAATTGCTACCACCAGGCATGATGATAAGGCAACTCCTACGGTACCAAAGAGTGGTGTAAGCGCCTTCGTTTCCAGTCCAGCCTTCAAAGTCCTCGTCGTCCGGGTCGCCCTCGAACGGGTCCTCATTCTCATCTTCCATCATAATGACACCTTCCTCTTCGATCTTTACATTCTCGACAATTTTGGTACCATCAATGGCTACGATACTACGCAAGAGAATACTCTTCTCGTCAATATCCAGTATTGTGTGCCTTTCTCCAGGAGCGTAGTCCTCCGGGCCTAAGCCATCACAGCCACCATGTTCTCGTTTCTCGATGCCAGCGAGGAAGCATTCGCATTCACCAGCCTCAGCGATACTCAGGAGACCTTTGACTCTCTGATAGTCTCCTGATTTGAGATTCTCCGAACGCAGGCTATCATCAGTATACTCGTGATCCAAAAAGTAAATAAGATAACCAGGGAGTGGATCGTGACTGAGTTCCTCACTGTCAGAGTCAACGTCGCGAGACCACTCTTTTAAGACTTTCTGCAGAGCCACTAGCCGAGGATCGCCGTTTGCGATTGCAGGCGCGGCGGAAGGACCGACATGCACCAGATTGTAGGTCAGCACGATCCTGTAGCCGCTAGTGACAGCCAGAACCTCGTGCAAGACATCGCTATACCACGCAAGGTACGAGGTGGACCAAGAGGAGTTGTCAGACGTCTGCAAAGTTTCATGTTTGCCGTTGAAAGACACTGATACATCTCCCCCTTCATGTCGAGATGGAAGGGCGATAACCAGCGTGCCAAACATCCCCCGCTCCTTTTCAGTGTCCTTGTGAGGCTTGAACATGGCACCTTCTTCGTAGATGAGGAGCTTATAGAGCTCAGCTCGTACATTTTGGGATCCGTCGGGCACTCCAAGCTGATGGCAGACTTCGTCCAAAGCGGACTGTTGGAATCCAGACCATTTGGGGTGGCAGAAGACCACACAGGCTGCATCAATCTCCCATGTGTTACGCACGCTCGTATCGACAAACGTCTCGGTGCCTTTGCCGAAAGGTGCTTGCCGGCTGTGCTGGATGAGTCTCTGGGCGTCGTGCGGAGATACAGGCATACCAATGCTGCCCAGTCCTTCGATCTCCAGCCCAGGATTCGCAGATTCGGACACGCCTTTGGCATAGAAGGACCCCTCGCTTTCGATGTCATCTAGCAGAGTCCGGACAGTGGTAGAGAGTCTGTCCCATCGGTATGGCTCGCTCATTTGTTTCTCTGTTTCCGCCATGATGTCCTGCTTCCATGAAGACTCACCATGAGGAGGAGAGAACAACGATAAAGGAGTAACTTTCGAGGAGAATTACAGACGTCATATTGGCAACGCGTCGATGTTTGTTTGTTGAGCACGAACTCTACGCGCAGAAATTTAGCGTGACAGCTGACACATTTGCTTGGCGAAAAGCCGACTACATGTCAACATCGATATCAGTATCGATAGCGATATTAATATCAATATCATACCGCCAAGTTCGAGACTACATTGGAAAGACACATCTCACGATCTCACCCCAAGACGAAGCTCTCCTGCAGTCCGCTCCCTTCCCAGGCGCTCCTGTTTCAAAGGCTGCCTATTCATTCGATATTTCAATCCTATTTGAATACCATTCAGCTTCTAATTAAACACTTTTCAGCTTCTAATTAAATATTTTTCAGCTTCTATTTAAATAATTTTCGAATAGATCCCGTTCTTTGCCGCGATGATCTTCGACCGTACGTACACACCCTACAATCTTTCCTTTGACCTCAGCCATCACCTTAGCCAGGACAAGGGGTCCGGTGGTCGAGAATCTGACATCTATGCCCATACAATGCTCAAACAGCCCGCACAAGATGACCTCGCTGGCGCAGACAATGGCACCCACGATTGACATATGAATCGCTCAGACGCTGTGCCCTTGGCCTTGAAAAGCCCGCTGCTTGACCTCCATCTGCAATCTCACGCCTTCAAGCCACGGCATGATCTCTCGATGAGGCTGGTATCCTTGGATGTCACTTGCACTATCTTTACATTGTGTGTCCCGGCTGAAGTATAGCTATGGTGGCGCAAAAGAGCCATTTTGCTGTTGTCTAAGCCTTGGGCTCCACGTCCTCTGACCACAGAAAGACTCCCTACATGGGCTATTCCGATATGCTGAGAATGCCCATCACCCCAACAATTCTTACAGCTGAGTCGAATGCTCTATATGTGTGAGCTCTGAAGGTCTCGCCGTCATAATCATGCCCGCTAATTGGAGCGTTTCCTCTGACACAACATGAGCCTAGGCTTGTGAAGTCGTGTGGCCACACCATCTCAACGCTGGCTCAAGAGCTTGCCGCTGCAAATCCAGCTAGCCTCGGTTATGGAGCGATGGCTTGGCCCTTCTTCGCACTCCGCAAATGCCACACCCTTACGATCTTCTTCACCCACTACACCCACCGTCAGTCGCCATTACACCATCTGTCAGTCATTGCATAAACATGACCTCGCATCAAGCTTCGAGCAGCCGCCAGCCTAACGCCGTTTCCTCTGCTTTAGAGCAGGAGACAGGCTCTGGCAACTTCTCCGCCCATCGTTCAGGCAGACGAGTCACTGAGGTACGTGAATTCCTACCGCCAGGTCCCTATCCTAATCAGCGGCAAAGCAGCTATCGGAGCCTACAAATGCCACGGAACATTGTGCGTGCAAGAAAGGATGCAACACTACCCAGTGTGCCTGTCGGAAGGCCGGCAGAAGCTGCGGTCCCGTGTGTGGTTGCCTTGACGGGTTTCGCACTCGGCATCCATGCACCAGTCCATTCCTCCAGCTATCCGATGTATTTGGAGGGATACCAATTGCTCGTCTCCGGGGTATGGCAGGCGCCTCCGCTACTGGGCTCCTCTTGTCCGGCTGCAGACTCGAAAAGATCCCCAATGCCTCCGCAAGTCCATGCTTCACGAAGTACCTCAACAGAAACAATAAGCATCTTGACATCGAGCATCTGAAGAAAATACTCATGACGGACTGCGAGGCATACGAGGAGAGTGAGGGCTTGCAAAGCTGGCGAGATCTGTACTACCTGTTGACGAACAAGCCATCAGGACAAGAACCTCTCCCGGAGTACCTCAAAGTCGTGGAACAAGTCGTGGAAGATGGTTTTGTTCTTGCGCTGGGCGGCGAGATTATCTGTCGTCCGGTGCAGGATGACGATATGCTCGACGGCTACGTCTGGTCTTTCTGTAACGATGGTTGGGTAGATAGCCGCCAAGTGCGACACTGTACGAAGTGCAACATGTGCTACGAGAATGCGTGGCACTGTAACGTTTGCGGCATCTGCAAATTGGGCCGCGAACTTGCTTGCAGTGGCTGTCAAGGCTGGTCAAGAGCAGGCGCGGAGAAGGGGCAGGAAAGTGGCTGGATGGCTGTAGATGCCGAAGCTATGCAGATTGAGAAGGATGGCAGCAACCGCAAGAGATCACGGCACGAAACGCAGGCAGGCCAGTGCACCGAGGTAAGAGTCTTTTGCTCGGCGGTCGTACCATGCTAATATGGACATCTAGACAAGCACTCGAGCTCCAAAAGACATTGCCACCAGAAGCTGCTGCTGTAAGAGTCTATGCAGCTCCAGGACGTGTGTGTGCCGTCGGTGGGGTGCTAGTTGTGGACTTGGTTGCAAGTGCAGCGGCTGTGATCGTCTTACTGGTAAATGTCGCAGTCCCATCACGAACTGCACAGCCGAGCTCTTCGGCGAGGATAACGCTAACCTGCGCTTGACTCCCTGTGTGACCGATGGATTTGAGAAGTACCACAAGAAATCGCTTCACAAGCCGAGTCTGGCCGACTTGGAGGCAAAGCTCCTTCAAGACACCCGCGTGTTCGAAGGAAAGCTATTGAACGATCTCAAACAATTCCAGGATACACCGGATATTACTGCCGACGATCGGAAATTGCAGGAATGGTACATGAAGTACAAAACCTTCGAACAAAGCCAATGCGAGGCTGAATGGCCAGTCGAGAAGAAGAAGCACATGCAATGGCTATTCCAATATGCCTTTGCCGTTGAAGAAAGGACATACAAGGAGTACCACTTCTCTTACTGTCGAGGGGAATGGTATACCGATCTTGACCACGAACTTGATCATTGCTCTGATTGCAAGACTTGTCGAGATCGCTATTGGTGGCATTGCGGAGTTTGCCGCAAATGCAATGTGCATTTTAAGGCTCCTTGTGACACCTGTGGCGGGCTGTCCAGCACGATGGCGGATGTACGAAACGGACGAATTTGATGGGATATTCTTGGCAAGAGGTGACAGCTGAATAAGAGCACTGTTTTCTCCGAGAACTCTTTCGGGCGCCATGTTAAATCGCAGCAGCAGCAGGGCCCACTCGCCTACTGTCACGAGCACCATGTTTCCTTTGTGGGCAATCAGCCGGTACTTTCAAGTCTCTTCATACTGCTTCACATTAGCGTCTTTTGAGACAGGTGGTCAGAGATCTGTCACAATCTACATTCGTTGAAGGTCCTTAAATTCATTCTTATTCATGCTTAAGCTTTTCTTTTAGTCGCATAACAGTCATGTTTCCTCAATATTCATTACTTATGGAGTCACAGTTGCCAAGTGAGACCGGACTGGAACGTTCTCCTGGCGGCCGGGCTGAGGGAAGCCGTCCAATTTGACGCCCTTGCGGAACAACAAGCAGTGGGAAGAACCACCTAGCACATGTGTCAGCAATGTCCAAACAACTCTGCGGTGGGCTCGTAAATACTTACCGAAGTGGAACATGCCAGTTTCCTCTCCCTTCTTGACGTGCTGGCCCTCCTTGGCAGTGATCTCGCAAGTGCTGCTTCAATTAGCGGTGTCCAGAGCTTTTCAATCCAAGGAAAACTTACGAAACTTCGTCCATTCCAATGCCGACAAAAGCCATCAGACCAATAGCTGGGTTATCGGCCTCCATGAAGATGATGGCGCGGGTGGCAACAGCAGAAAGGTAACCTTGACCCTTACTGATGCCACCAGCATCGATACTCTCGGTAGTGGGGTCACCGAGACCCTCAAACAGCGGCTCAGAGAAGTATGTGCCGTCTTGCACAAAGCACTTCTTGATCGTGCCGCTGACGGGCGCGTGCCAGCGGTGGTAAGACAGAGCTGACAGGAAAGCTTGGTAGACGGTGCCACCAGCGAATTCCTGCGCAAGTGGGTCGTGTGCCAGCATGTCGAGAGGAGAGTATGGCTGGCCCTTGATCCAGAAGCGGTCCCGGAGCTTGACGTTGTGCTGGAGATCAAAGACCTTGCTCTCGCAGCAGTTGGCGATGACGTTGTCATCGTCTGGAGATGCAATGGGACGAACCTCTGGCTTGAATTGGCGCTTTTTGGAGTGTCAGTCATGTGGTAAAATCTGTTTAGAAATGAGTATCGCATACCGTGAAGAAGTGGTCCCAAGATTTGAAGCCGTGGTGCTTCGCTCCAGGGTCAGGGCAGATGAAGAAATCTTCAAATTCATATGAAGTGTTGCCAACAGCCTTGTTGGCAACCTCCATCATATCCTTCTTGCCGTGCTGGCTGAACCATCCCTGGTTGTGCTCGCCAAGAACCTCGGCGGACTTTGGCGACTTGAGGAACTCACCCCAGGTGTTCAAGATCTTCTTGAGGTGAGCATTGACCTCTGGGTCGAGGAAAGCAGCAAAACCACTGGCAGTGCCCATGGGGTAGTCGAAGATGGCACACATTGGCACACCGACCATCCCGACATTGGCAGCTGCGTCAGTCCAGTGAGGAGCCGTGGTGAAAGTGTGGTTGAGAATCTCAAGCATGTGGTGGTAGTCACGGATCTGCTTGTGGCCAGTGGGGTCCTTGTCGTACGGCTTCTTGTTGGGGACCTCGTTGAACATGGAGTTGAACCACATGTACACACGAGAGTTGTTCTCAATGAATGCTTTGAAGTCCTTCAATGCTGGAGCCAGTTCTTTGGGGTTCTTCTTGGCCTGGTCAATCTGGCGGCCGAGCCATTCCTTCTGAATGCGGTGGTCTGCTGGGAGCCATCCACCTGGTCTTTTTGAGATTGTTAACTAAATGTCCATCTTGGAGGTCTAACTGCCAAACTTGCCTCTCCATCAAATGCTCATCAGGAATGTCGTGTTCGTCTCCATGCTGGTGAACCATTTCGGCGGTATTTGATTCTGGGTAGTGATTGACTGTCGGTATAGAGAAGTGAGGTCAAGTTATGAGAAAAGGAAACAAGCAATGCCAAGTGGGAGTTTGGGCATGGACATGCAGGTACAATACGTGTCCAAGGTGAAGTCGTTTATGTTTGTGTTGATGACGATGGAGGGACAATTCAAGACAATTACGTCAGTCTCCACCCTTCACCGCGCGGCATGCATGTCTTCTCTGGAGTCTCGACCGTCCATGGCCACGGGAGAGCTCAAATCGTAACGTTTTCATTCCAGCTCTGCGGCCTTTTCTTCCTCAAAGAGTCCTTGTACCTACCTCGATTGGAGCCACGATCATGCTGCAGCTATCCAATGCAGCAGCAAAACCTGGTCTGCCGGAGACTTCCAAGCTGTTGCGACTTTCTTGACAGGAAACTGATGTCGGGGAGCTTGCTTTGGCACTCTGGATCTTCTCCAGACTCCAATGGCTTCCATCTCATGATGGTCTCGAAGGTTGAAGAGTTGAAGAACAGAACGTGCAGAGTCATGGAGGCGGAGCCCAATCCCTGCTCACCGCCCTCTTCTTGGCGTCCTTCACCGGGCACCAATTTCCAGGAATCAATCTCACATTTCCTCCTCCAAAAACAGCAGACCTACCTTATCTTTGTTTCGTCACCTTTTCTGCACGAGGCAACAAAGAACATCAAACACCTCGAGGCCGATGTCAAGTCAAAGAAGCCAAGTTTCCGCGAGGTGGGCACATTGGAGCTTCTCGAAACGACCTTTGTCGCTTGAAGAATGTCAATATTCTGGATCGCCAGAGAGACATGAGTTGTTGGCAAGACATCCAGGATTCTCGGAAGGTGTTGAAAGCGCTGTCTTGAATCCTGGCCATGAGTGGTATCGTAAAGGAAGATCCAGGACCATCAGCCATGACTTGGGGACCAACTCTGACCTAGAGCACACTCGGGGTGTTGCAAACAGTGACAGCAATAGATCTCGAGCGATCCTGAGTGCGGCATGATGGCCTCAATATCATGCATTCTGATCATCAATGAAGGAGACGCAGCCATGCTCTGGGCCACCAGCTTTAGCCACGCCCCGCTTTGCTAGCTATGAGGCATCATCTTGCTGCAGTCCCGATCCAGCGAAGTCGAAATGCGCCCTGATATCTTCAAGCGATGCACTCACGAGCTCGCGAGGTCGTCCTCGGTCATCTGTAATCCGCCCTTGTGGTGGGTAAGCAGCAGACAAGGATACTCGGGAATAAAACTACCTACAAGAAAAGTGGTCATTTCCGTGAACGAAAGTCGACATCAAAACATCGACGAACCGGTCGACTGCTGGTCACTTCGTTCGCTTAGCTTATGCTCGGTAAAGTGAAGCTGGGGCGGACGCGGGGAACCATGCTGCCAAAAGCACAGGTCTCGATCTTTGCAATGGTACAAGTAGATGTATTCTCTTTTGTCATTCCCGGTCTTCTGTCAGTCCTGCTAGTTGCGTTTGTCTTCTTGACCATCATTTCTCTAAAGATGTCTGCCACGAAAGAAGGGCTTCTGCATCGGCAAAAGCCGAATAGCTACATCTTCCTCGTCCTCTTCTTGCTCGGTCTTGGCTCGGTCAGCTATGGGTACAATGCATCCATCATTGGTACTACATTGGGTATGGTTTGAGATCAAAGCGCGCAGCAACAGCTTGATTGACCGTAATCACCAGGCCAACCATCATTCATCAAATACATGCACCTCGATACACGGGACGACGGGACAGACCTAGAGTCGACCACCAACGGACTTTTCCAGGCTGGAGGCGTTATTGGAACGCTAACCTTGCCGACAATAGCTGATAAGTACGGGAGACGATGGGGATGCGCTGTGGTTCGTCTGCTATCCTCGCATACCTCGACAGGTCGCTGAAGTGTTCGCAGCCGTGCATACTACTTGTCATTTCCGGCGCGGTGATGACTGCATCAACAAACATTGGCATGGTTGGTATTCGAAGTATAGCCTCGGGAATGCTAGACTGATTGTGAAGTAGTTCATTGCGTTCCGATTCTTCGCTGGGTCAGTGAAAATGAAACTGATACACCTGACGCGCACTGATCATTCTACTAGAGCCGGCTCTTTCATGATCTTAGCTGGAGTTCCAATCTTGATGAACGAGATAGTCCCCGTGGCCTTCCGAGGAGCCCTCGTTGACATTCATGCAATAATGCTGGTTCTCGGCTACGCGATTCAGGGATGGGTCGGGTTTGCCTTCTTTTTCTGGGATGGCGGCTCCAATACCTGGCGTCCTCCAATGGCACTGACCATGGTCTGGCCATTGGCGTTACTTATTGGGCTACCTTTCCTCCCTGAATCACCCAGATGGCTTTGCATGAAAGACCGAGGCGCAGAAGCGCAGCGCATTCTCGAAAAGCTACATTCAGATGCCCGAGACCCGGATCACAGCATTGCTGCTGCTGAGTTCTATCAGATCCAAAGACAAATGGAGATTGATCGCACGCTCGGGAACTCCTGGATGCATATCTGGCGGAAACCATCGTACCGCAAGCGTGCTCTCCTGGCTATCGGAACTTGTGGCATTGTTCAGTGCTCGTAAGTGATGAAGATGTTGAACTTGCATTGAATACATGCTGACTGTTCTATTTCATTTTCAGTGGAGTACTGGTCATCAACAACTACGGTCCCACCCTTTACAAGCAGCTCGGTTTCAGTCCTGTCAAGCAATTGCTCTATCCAGCAGCTTGGCTGACCTTTGCGCTGGGCCTGAATGGCATGGCGCCATTCCTTATCGACAGGTTTCCCCGGCCAAAGTACATGGCCTTTGGTGTTTTGGGCTGCATGTCGACTCTCATTGTTGAGGCTGCTCTGGTCGCCAATTTCTTGAATACCGACAACCATGCTGCGCTACAGGCTTGTGTTGGTGAGTATTGATTGAGATCTGCCCTTTGATACCTCAACATGTTCACTGCCTCATACTTACCAACTCCTCAGCAATGTTCTTTGTGTTTCAAATATTCTATGGAGTCTTTCTAGACGGCACGCAATTCCCTTATCTTGGAGAGGTTTTTCCCACTCACATCAGAGCCAAGGGTACAGAGAACGCACAAAAGTTGGATTACAACCAACACTAACAAGCTGAGATAGGGATCTGTCTCGGGGTGGCTACCATCTCCTTTATGAATATCGTATGGTTGCAGAGTGCACCAGTTGCTTTTGAGACAGTCGGCTGGAAGTTCTACCTTGCTTTGATCATTCCAGGAACCATTGGCGGCACAGTAATGTGGTTCTACTTCCCGGACACAAAAGGTTTACCATTGGAAGAGGTCGCTGCTGTTTTTGGGGATGCAGACGAAATCGCAGTTTACGAGAGAGAGCTGAACATGGCTTCGATCACAAATGCGGATGTCGAGCATAAGTTGGGTAGAGCTACGCATCGAGAAGATATGGACGTCAACTCGACAGTGTGACTCGTGGCACTGAGGCGAAGCTAACGTTTGATCGGCTGCAAGGGATCCTGTTTAGACAGTTGGGAATTGTGAGGCAAGAGAATGACCGAGCAGCCAGTCCAAGGTTCTTCTTTGGCTTATACGAATGAACAAGCTACAGATCAGTCCTGACCATTGGACAGTCACAGAGGATGAGGTACTTGCAAATTTCCCACGCTGACCACTTCACAGATCACCACTGTGTCCAATCTCTGCGCATAGCAAATGAACTCCAAAGGAGTGCCCTATCGTACACGAAGGATAGATACAGCGTCTCGAAGCATCGGAATAAAATGCGAGGCTTGAAGACTCAAGGCGTAGCACACATCCATCGAATCTTCTAAAGAGGAGCAGGCAAAGGCGATAGTTTCTTCCCTAAGAGGATTCCATTCCGATGCGTACTTATGCTGTATCTGCGATATACCGATCGGGAACTCATGTGAAGTGAATCTTCGAGCCGAGATCGGCCTTGTCTTGTTCCTGACATCACTTCCCCGGCTCTGCGGCACATGGACAGCGATTTTAGGTTTCGAAGGATGGGACGCCTGAACGACGCGACCAAAGGCAGGCAGAACGATATGCATCCTCCATGCACGATGCATCCTCCTCCAGGAATTCTGTCGAACCCGAGACTGTCCACTCCTCCCAGTGGAAATGCGCTCCGGAAGAGCGACATGGCTCCTGGCATGGCTTTCATCTGCCCATGCAGATAACATTGGCGACTACATCGCGCAAGGAATATCAGAATCACAACCATCAGCACCCGCGACAGGATCCGGCGAGGTCTATGCGAGTAGTTGTCAATCAGCACTCTGGGCCTGGAAGCAGTCGTCCATCTCTTATGGCATCTCACATACATCTTACTCCCTCAGCACGGCACCTTTATACATCTCCACTCCCCCAAGAGTGTCAGCATCAAGCGTTATAACACTCTGCGATGGCTATGCACGGGCAGTTGGCTCAGCTAGCTATGTTTCATCGTCGAACAATCTTTCAGAGGTGTACACTGCTCCGGTACGCGAATCGAAGTGGAGAATAGCTCATTGCTGTCTAGACCCATGCTGACTTCCATACTTCGCTCTTAGGTCTATGCCCCATACACGACGCCAATGCCCTGCTCCATTGACGCTTCCGACTGTGCCAATCTGTACAGATCTTACTCCACCGTTGCAGCTTCGCTGATAGGCGTAAACACTACGGTCTCAGCACCTCCATGTGTCACTAACGGAAGCAATAGCGTCCCCTTCTCAACCACTTCATGCAGTTATGGAGGAGTTGTGGGCGTCAGAGGATCGGCGGTACGGCTTCTCTATTGGCCAGTCCGAACTGCGAGTTCTGCCTACTCGGAGTATTTCTGTACTCAGTCCCGATACTCCAACGCCCTCGCATCCCCCATGACCATTGCTGGTACTCCTACAGGCTCGGGACCCAACACGTTCGTTACTGGAACTCTCACAATAACCTCACCAACAGTTGCACTTTCGTATGCAGGTCTATCACGGCTGGACGGATGTGGTACGACCATTGAACACACCATTATCACCATGAGGCCAGATGAGCTCTCGAGCGTACGGGGAGGTCGCTCGCTATACGATCTCCGTCCGTTCAACTTTGGAGATATGAATTGGATGTGCCCCTCTCCCAATAACAGCAGTCAATTCACCGTTCAAGACATTGAAGGACCAAATTGCTACCAGAACGTCCCTGCACAAGCATACTGGAACGCAGCACAGCAATTCGATCTCGCACTGTATGCGAACATCAGCGAGATACAGCATTGGACAATCCTCAACAACTACCAACCGTACGTTCTTCCAGCACAAAGTGTATGGAGTGAAACACTGCAAAGTCTTTGGGGATCAACTGCGCTGTGGTACATCGACGGTAGCTGGGATCCTCCCATTGCTCTATCTGAGGCGGCCTCCGTTGCAAAGCCTACTTTCCCGGCGTCTCTATCTGCAACTCCCACAGCAGATGTCTCTACATCAACAGCGACCGCAATATCCACTACACCAACTCCTGCGCAACTGAGCGACACGCTGCCTTCTTCGACTGCAGGACCGCAAGCTACAATAATTACCATACCTACCTCTTCTTCCGCTGACGAAAGTAGGTATCCTATTCCGTCGACAGATGATACACCATCACCTACAAGCTCAAGCCAAGAGTACAGCCAATCGACTATCAGCCCCGGTGGCAGTAAACTGATAATCGGCACCAAAGCCATCGCTGTCATGTGGACATCGGCCTCCTCATTACTCGATCCAATGGCCGTCTTGGACAGTGAGACCTTATCCGTAGGTGGTCCCGCCGGCACAATCTCAGGCCACATTGTGAGCGCAGCAACCAATGGTCTTGCTGTAGACATTCAGGGTGTGTCTACCGCAAGTGTCCTAACACTCACCCACCACACAGCGTCCGATGGCGTTGTGCTGCTTCAAAACGATCAGACGACCATAGCTCTGACCCCAGGCGGTGCTGCCGCAACGATCAACTCGCAAGTGCTGAGCGCGGCATCCACTGGTCTTGTCGGTGATTTAGATTTTTCGCCCGATTTAATCAGGGCAGGCGGAATGACATTCAGCGAGCACACCGCATCTGGCGGTATGGCTGTACTGGAGAACCATGAGACTACGGTTTCCCTGTTTCCGAGTGGCTCGGCCGTTACGATCCAATCTCAAGTGCTGAGCGCGGCTTCTACAGGTTTGGAAGTCTTCACTCACACGTCTGAAAGTGCAAGCATCACGTTGATAAGCATGTCGACGAGTAGTCTGCAGAGCCAATCTACAAATACTGCATCTAGAACTGCGGTCGAGACGTCGCTGCCGGATTCCGGAGCATCTTTCCTCTCGGTGCACGTGGTTATCATGTTAGTGGCTTCTATTCTAGCCACTATCGTATGGAGGACCTAGAGCTGCACATATGTCGGGAATACCTCTAGCCTGCGTGCATGCTGCTGAACGAAGTGCTCCATGGACCATGATCCACAGCGGTCTTTAAGCATCCGACGAGTCTGGGCTCGCAGGACTTGGAAGCGGGATGCTTGTCCCCCACTGGACAGGCAAGCAGAGGGCTGCAAATTTGGAGACAACAGCGAACCACAACAATCTTCACAGAACAACAATGTAATCGACCAGTGCCTGCCACTTAGGTCAGCCTCAGGCGATACCTTTTCGGATTGTCAGAGATATCAACTTCCGTGATCCTGCCTTGCCAAATCGCGATTCGCAAGTTCTGTGAGCTGAATCACCGTTCTACAGTTGCTCTACAACCCAGCTCGCACAGCAACCGGAAGAGCCTTGACACGATCATGATCGTCTCCTCGGCTGTGGCCTGCTTGTGGATGCGACTTGTCGCCCTGAGATGCAGTGGCGAGTTCGCTGGGTCGGAGTAATGGAATGTAGAAGCAGTTCTTTGGTGTTATGATGGCGACCTATACTTACATGTAGCCGGTTACGCGTTTTTCGGAATTACTCGTTTTCTCCGTTTCTCGAATTCGCCTATATACAACTTCTTCGCCTATTACGCGATTGCGCTATCGCCCTATCTACCTATCTGCCCGTTCTATATAGCATATACGCTCTTACTATCGCTCTTACGGCGTTCTTTATCTACTACCTTCGTCCTCCGCTACTACTATACCGCGCCCTACTATTAACCTCGAGCCCTACCGCTATCTAATCGAATTTAGGCTACGGACCTACTAGCATATATAGAAGGAAGTTCGTAAGTAGCTTAAGGATAAGAAGGGAGTTACTATTAGTAAGACGTAGTTTAAGGCTAAGCTAGTAGCTTAGGACGTCTATATTTAGCCTAAAAGAGACCGGACGGAAGCTAAGGAAGTATAGCTTAGAGCGAAGGTTATAGAGTTATTCTAGTAGTAGGATATCGATAATAAATAGAGCTATTATATCCTTAAGATATAGGGCTTTAACGTCTCTTAGCGGTAGTACTCCGATCTACGTAGGAAGATAGGCCTTAAGCGTAGGATCTTAAAGGATAAATAGCTAGCCTACGACGCTATTATCGCTAGCGTGCTTATAGGTATAATTCGTAGCGGAGCGTTAGAGGACTATAGATACCGTAACCTTATAAGAGCGATAAGAAGAGAGTTCTATCTTATTAGCCGGTATACTCTTTTTACTCTAGGTACTACTCTTAACGGACTAAATCCCTACTATACGATATCTTCTACTACCTCCCTACTTATACTAATAGCTATATAGGGACCGGATATACTACGAAGCCCGTCGATAGTATCTAGTAGGCTTCGTAATACGCCGTATTAGCGAGCGCGTCCGTATTCGCTCTACGTTACTAAAAGCGAAGGGACCTAACTATATCTAGTCCGTCGACGCTTACTATAAGTTCGAGCTCTTCGGTATCTAAGTATACGCCTATATCGACGTCTACTTAAGGCGTATTATATAGGCTTATATAGGAACGATAGCTAAGACTCGGTTCTCTATCTTTTACTAGTACCTTACGACCTACTTTAAGACCGGTAAAACACTATAAATTTTACGAGTAGATTACGGTGTTAAGACACTAATAATAGCGGACGTATATCTCCTTTTCCGTAAGTACTAGGAAGGCCGTAACCTAAATTTTAACATAGCCTTTTAGTATACTACGAGTAAGGGTAATAACATAATCGAGTACCTCTAGGGCGAGGGTATAAAGGTAGGCTTTAATACGTAGAGGGATTTCTTTATTAAACTACATAATAAGAACCTCTATAATAAGAACGAGAGAGCCGACCGAGTAGCGTTTCTAGCTATCTACCTCCCTATTATACGCTTTACCGTATAGTTATTTATCGAGAGCTATAACAACTATACTATCCGGAAGTATAACGACCTTCCTAGCTATATTAGCGGAATCCCTAAGGTGCTTTATACCTATCTAGAGCTATTAGGTAAGGAGTTCTATAGAATCGTACTTAATACCGAACATCCGATTATTCGAGAGTAGATCGATAAGAAGAATAAATTTAGTATGTTATAGAGTAGTACCTAGAGTAATAGTATTATTACTAGAATAGTAGGCTCGATTCCGACCTTCGGACGTATAGGGAACCGTCGGCGTTATATAGCATAATATTAGCCGCCCTATCCCTACTTACTCTACGTTACTCTAGGGGCGCTCTTAGCTAGTCAAATTTTACGCTAACCGCTTCTCTATAGACCTCGTTTTATACCTTCCGCCGCGTACTATATAGTAGGTAGAAAACACTCTATCTACGGAGGGTTTCCCTACTTAATTTAATAATTAAGAGCTATATACTAATAGCGAGAAGCTATACGTTAAGATATACCTTTATCTCCGTAACGTAGTAGCTAACTTCCTCGCTAATAGTAGTATACTTAACGAGTTCTAAACGCCTCGATAGGGGGCCGGCCTCTAACCGAGGGATCGTATAAGGGAGTTCTTTCGGTAAGAAGGTTTTAATATTAATAAATAGATAGATAGATCGTAGTCCCTTTACTACTACTTCCTTTACCGTTTCTTACTACTTTTTCCTTACTAATCCCTTATCGCTAATCCTTTATCGCTAATTCCTTATCTAACCTTCTACTATATTATTATGCCTCTAAAACCCTAGGTTCCTAACTATCGTAAGGACGGCTACGACTATATAGATACCGACGACTATTATAAGCTCTATAGTTATACTCCTAAGCTAGCCGGCTATACCGAGTTCGACGCTTTCTCGGAAGCTTCGACTTCTACTTCTATACCCTCTACGCCTTCCGGAGTATCTATTAGATTCTAAGCTCTTATATCTAACCGCTCTAATAACGTCCGTAGGAGCGGCGCTAAGTCGAAAACCCGTAAAACTACTAACGCCGGTCGGGTACCTCTCTCGTAATATAACGTCGATCCGGCGCTACTTTAGCCTACTACTATACTACCGGCGAAGGAACCGGTAGTATAGGTATTGTCCCTACTTTATATACTTAGTAGGGTCGCTATTAACACTAATAAGTAAGAGGTATTATAGTACGAAGAAGCTATCGAGCCTCTCGAATAGGTTACGACATCTACGGTTCCGAAGATAGACGCTATACTCGACGCTACCCCTAAGGACGAACGTAAGGACTAGTTTCTAAGATACCTCTTACGTTAGTCTACGGCCGTAACCGAATACGTCTACCGACGCTAGTACTACGACCTTTATATCGCTATCTAGTATTTAGTAAAGACTAACTAGCCTATTACGCTAGGCGAGGATAGTAGTAAGAGCGCTAGTATCCTAGAGATACTAACCGCGTTCGAAAAGGGTAAGAATTAAGCTAAGCTACTCGAGGTTTACGTTAATGTCGCGCTCTTAGTATATAAGAAGAGTATATATAACGATTACGGCGGCTACGTAATCCGTAAAGCACTACGGACTCGCGGGAATTTTATATATCCTAAAAGCTAGCTCGATAATAATAGTAACCTCCGTAACCCTAATAGCTCTAGTAGGGCTCTTATAGGCGCTCCTAGCGCTACTCGATCTACCTCTCTACTAGTCTAGCGTTCGGTATCTCTACTAGTCTAGCGTCCGGTATCTTTACTAGTCTAGCGTCTAGTTTCTCCGCTAACCGTATCTCCGCTAGTCCCCGCGAATGTTAACGAGATGTTATCTACGGTTATAGGCCTTATTAAGAAGGGAAAGCTCCGCGCTCTACCTAGCTAGACTAGTATAGAGGGGAATCTAGAGACCTCTCGTAGTCTTACTTCTACTCTAGAAGCGGCCGCGGGTTTGTCGAAGAAGCGATAGGCTAGTTTAGAGCTATCGCCTCGACTAATACTACTACTATTATTACCGGTTCGTCCTCTACCTCCGGCTCGTCGCTCTATTAAATACGTTAATCTCGACTCTAACGGCGAACTAAGCTTACTAGATATACTAACGTTAATCGTACGTAGTAAGTAAAGAGCCGCTAAGAAAGCAATACTACTACTAGTCGTACTCGAGATCCCTAATAGTCTACCTATTAAGAAGGAGGTTAAGAAGGAAGTTAAGTAGGAGGTTTAGTAGGAGGTCTAACCGGAGCCTACTATTAAATAACTAGCTATTATACCTATCGCGGAGGTACTAGTTATTATTAAATAACCGGTTGTTATACTAGTCGTAGAGGTACCCGTTATTAAATAACCGGCTATCTTACCGATTGTCGACTAGCCTACTCTTATACTAATCGTCGAACAACGTACGATTATACCGGTCGTCGAACAGCCCGCTATCGTACTAGTTACTAAGCTAGGTTTCGTACGGAGGTCGGAGAGATAGCGTAGGCCGAGGAATGTTTTATAGTTTGTCTTATTACGCTCTTAGTATACTCTTAGTGTTATATATATCTTTAATCTATATAGCGTTTAGTATCTTAAGAACTCTCCCTCTACTAAGTAAGCTTCTAATAGCCTTAGCTATATAGTTTCATACCTTAACGACGTCGGATCGCCTTCGGTATAGGCTTAAATAAAAGCGCGTACTCGTCTTACTAGCCGCTAGCTTATACGTATGTTATACATAGTATATAACTCGCCGCTATGTTCGTAGAAGTAGTAAGGATAGTATAGTTAAAGAGGATTAGTAATTTCGGATCTTACTAGGCGTTAAAAACCTTATATCTCTACTTCTACTATACCGATTTTTACCGTTATTTTTTTAAACGATAGCCCTTATAGAGGACTAGAAGGTAGGTAGTATTTTAATATATAGTTGCTCTATGTTATAAGGTTATATAGCAAAGAAGGCGGAATTAAAGCGCTAAGCCGTACTAAATTTTAAGGTTTTAGACGTTACCTTCTTATAAACATCTAATTCTTAGGGGTTAAAAAACAATACCGCGCCTAGATAGCGTCCGATCTATATTCTAAAGAGGCTATTCTTTATAAA